>PITA01028707.1:0-18948 GCA_004023965.1 Spilogale gracilis | reverse complement strand
CCCCCGCAGATGAAGACATCAAAAGAATTGGTCTAAATACATCACAGCTGGCTACTTGAAATTATGATTTATGTTCAGCTGGAGCCCAATTTGAAGAATTTTTAAGCAAAGGGGAAAATGTCTACCAGCTCATTTTGCAAAGCTCCAGTCTTGTTCCGTGTTATGTTGTAGCACTTTTCAGGTGAACTGGGGAAAGCAGAGTCAATCTCAAGGAGCTTTGTGTAAGAGCCTCCCACGTTGCCCCCACATGATATATGAATAACTCTCCCTTTCAAGGAACCCGCATTTGCTGGGCACGTATCTGCCTTGCTTTCTCTTTCTAATAATTTTAGGCTAGGTCTGCCTCCTTGGCCTCTGGCTACAGGAGGAGAGTGAATATGGGATGTACATGATTAATAGTCTCAGGGAACAGTCTAGTGAATGCCTTTTCTTAGAGACCTGGCACTGAGGCGTGGAAGGACCTCAACCTTCCTTTCACACCTCCTCACTTCTGTTCATGCTGTTCTGTTAGCCTTGACTTCCCTTGTCCTTTCTCTGCCTGCTCCATCCTCACTTGTCTCTGACAGCCAGCCCCAAGACCCATGTAGAATTAAATACTCCATCCCATGCACTCCCCCAGCTACTTTCTTATAATTATTAGCGGCACTTGCTTTATCTTGCCTTATATCATTATTAACTGCTTACGTATCTGTCTCTCCTCTAAAACTGTAAATACCCCATGATAGGAGCTGGATATCATTCATCTCTGTACCTCTGGCACAGAGACTGGACCTCACAGGTGCCCAGGAAACATTTGCTGATGGGAGATGCATGTTTCTGAGGACTGTACCAGAGGCAGACTTGGAAATCTGAGTAACGAAGTCATCTCAGCTGTATGGAATTTTTAGAAATGTAGTTGTCGGGGCACCTGGGTGGCTCAGTTGGTTAGGTGACTGCCTTCGGCTTGGGTCATGATCCCGGAGACCTGGGATCGAGTCCCACGTCGGGCTCCCTGCTCAGCAGGAAGCCCACTTCTCCTTCTCTCACTCCCCCTGCTTGTGTTCCCTCTCTTGCTGTGTTTCTCTCTGTCAAATAAATAAAATCTTTTAAAAAAATGTAGTTGTCTACAGGTGTTGGTAAAAATAGTGGCCGAATTTTGACTAATTTTGTGGTGGGCATAGAGGTGGTACTCGAATTCCGGCGATTTTGTAGACTTTGCCTATAGCGATTCTCTGAGGCTGTACTTAGTAATATGTTTTCTGTTCTTATGAAAAAGTTGTCATTGGGTGGTGGCAGAAAGACAGTGAGTGTGGTGACATGCTTTACACCCGAGATGGCTCTTGCCAGGTCCTTTTGACAATTCTTTAATGTTTTTTCGCAGTTATATCTTTTATTCTTTGTGACATGGCAAGTCACTGGGCCTCCCTGTTATTCTCCCCTGAAACCATCTTCTCAGTGACGCCATAGCGTCACATGGTAAATGCTTGATGGCAGACGCCCCAGCAGTCATACCTGGCAGTGTTTGGGAGAACATTTGGCTTTCATCGTTGTTTCTTACAAACCAAAAACCTTTACACAAAAGTAACACGTGCTTCATGTGAAAAGCAGGAACAATTTATAGAAGTACAAATGCGGTGAAAAGTGAAATTCTTTCATGTGTTCTCCAAATCCTATTCTGACCCCTAGAGAAACACTGTAGTCATTTAGCACTGTTTACACACACACACACACACACACACACACACACACACACACACACACACACACAGAGAAAACATTATTATAGTCAACCCTAGTAAAACTCTTCTTGCAAGTTTAAGTCCTGATAGTTCGGTTTCCCTGTTGCTTGTCTAAATGCTGAGATCTAAAGGAGAGTCATGGCTTCTGGAGTGAAGAAAACACCTGGACTCGGATATGTTCACCCTGGAATTTTCTAGGGTGTGGGTCATCCTTCCTGGTTCCTGGCTCCCTGTGCACCCAGTAGGGTGCGGTCAGTCCCATTTGGCCCTTGGCTGGACTGTATAAGAGCCCTTCAGATATATAGACCTCCTTCCTTCTGTGCTGATGCGGAACAGTTCTTCAAGGTGTGGGGAACTAGGTGGGCCTGCATTTCCCTCTCACCCCCCTCTGCCCCATATGGCTATCCCTCTCCACACTCCCTGTTTCCTTGAACGAGTGAGAACCTTCTTTGGAAGTGCTCGCCCCAGTACAGAGGGAAAGCAGGCAGCAGGCATCTCTGCTCTTAAACCTTGTGCTTAATCAGAGGGTTCAATTTCAACTATACTCTTGAAGTTAACCTTGGGAGAGAGAGCAGAGTACAGGGCCCTTGGAGGTATGATTGGTTTGTCATATTCGCATTTTCCTTCCTTGTTCTACCCAGGGAGAATTGTCCTGCCCACCCACATCTTCTGGGATAGAAAACAAACAAAAAATGGTTTTTCAAGTGTTGTACACAACACTGAGCTTTAAAAAACTGAAATGTCAGGAATTAGATGTCACTGTAGAACTACAGATAGAAAAAGACATCTTTACCTTTATAGCAATGAAGTCCTCAAAGTGGAGTTATGGCACAACAAGGAGCTTGGGGGAAGTGTACTCATTGCTCACAGAATCATCTAGACCCATGTAAGATACATATGCACACATAATGTTTTTATTGTTTTATTTCTGTTAGCTCTTTACATATGTGGGATCACAGCATATTGTCTGTGAGGTGCTTTTTTTCTTTAGTGGTATGTTAAGAATGTATTTTAATTGCTGAATAATATTTCTTAATGTATTAGCCTGTTCAGGTGGCCATACAAAATCTCTTTCCTGTGGTTCAGAGCAAAGCACAGGAATTTACCTCTCACCATTCCGGAGGTGGGAAGCCCAGACTGAGGCACAGCAGGTTTGATTTCTTTTCTTTTTTTTTTCTTATGTTATATTAGTCACCATACAGTACATCATTAGTTTTTGATGTAGTGTTCCATGATTCATTGTTTGTATATAACACTCAGTGCTCATTACAACATGTGCCCTCTTTAACACCCGTGGTAGGGCTAACCCATCCTCCCACCTCCTTCCTTCTGAAATTCAGTTTGTTTCCTAGAGTCCAGAGTCTCTCATGGTTCATTTCCCCCTCTAATTTCCCACCTTCATTTTCCCCTTCCTTCTCCTAATGTCTTCCATGCTATTCCTATGTTCCACATATAAATGAAACCATATGATAATTGACTTTCTCTGCTGGACTTATTTCACTCAGCATAATCCCCCCTCCAGTTTCATCCATATCAGTGCAAATGGTGGGTATTCATCCTTTCTGATGGAAGAATAATATTCCATTGTATATATGGACCACATCTTCTTTTTTTTAAATATTTTATTTATTATTTGACAGAGAGCGATCACAAGTAGGCAGAGAGAGAGGAGGAAGCAGGCTTCCTGCTGAGCAGAGAGCCCAATGCGGGCCTCGATCCCAGGAACCTGAGATCATGACCGGAGCTGAAGGCAGAGGCTTTAACCCACTAAGCCACCCAGGCGCCCAGGACTACATCTTCTTTATTCATTCATCTGTTGAAGGGCATCTCAACTCCTTCCACAGTTTGGCTGTTGTGGACATTGCTGCTATGAGCATTGGGGTGCATCTGTGGCCCTTTCACTACATTTGTATCTTTGGGGTAAATACCCAGTAGTGGAATTGCTGGGTCATAGGGTAGCTCTATTTTTAACTTTTTGATGAATCTCCATCCTGTTTCCAAAGTGACTGCACCAACTTGCATTCCCACCAACAGTGTAAGAGGGTTCTCCTTTCTGTTGAGAGCCTTCTTTCCAGCTTGCACACTGTCACTTAGCCTTTCTTGCGTGCACACAGAGAGGGAGTTCTCTGGTGTCTCTTCTTGTAAGGACACTTAGTCTACTGGATTGGGACCCCACCCTTATGATTTCATATAACTTTCATTACCTCCTTATAGGTCCTATCTCCAAATACAGTCACATTGTGCTAGGCTTTTCATATATGAATTTTGGGGAGACACAGTTCGGTCCCTGGCACTTAATGTGGAACATGATAAATGCCTTCTTTGGGGTGAACATTAACCATTTATTACACATGTTTTAATACTGTTTTCTAGTCCGTCACTTGATTAAAAATTGTGGTAGTTTTCATCATATAAAATTTTTAAATCCATAATTTTTTATTTGGCAGGGGCATCACAATAGCCTGATTATGCAGTGCTTCCCAAAATTTACACTAGGAGAGACCTCGCCATGGCATTCGCAGCCTTGCCTTTCCATGAGCCCACGCTCACACGGCCCCACACAGGTCCCACTGGTGGACTGAAGCACAGAGCAGAAATGCTTAGAGTCCCTGTTGTTATATAACAATCAGAAAAAAATCTCACTGAACATAATTCCGCCTGCTTTCCACATGCAGAAATTGGCAAAAACTCTCTTCTGTCTCCTCAAATTGTTATTTCTGAGTTAGTGGGTATTTTGTGGGTTGTTGAGCACCTCAGCTCTCCTTCAGAATTGCATTTGGAGACTTCTTTAGGCATCTCGCCCCCTGAGCACCAAGTTCCAGTGGACATATCTGGAGACATCATCTTGTTTCTTCCTTTTCCTTTTTTGTTATGAAAAAATTGAAACATACAAAACTAGGGAAAATAGTGCAGTGAGATTTGTGATCTCATGACCCAGCTGTGGCTCCTCCTCACCTTCTCTCTCCCATTGCGCTGGATTATTTTGAAGCAAGTCCTGAGTGTTGTATCATCTTATGCCGTCACTGTTTCATCCTGTAGTTGCCCATATTCTGTACATTGCTGACACTTTCTCTGAGGTGTCATTTAGTATGTTCCTCTGTATATCTTGTAAATTGATAGTTCTAGAGCAGCGGTTCTCTAAGGGTGGTCTGGGGACACATGGAAGGGTGTCTCTGAGACACTTTCAAGGGACACATGGGCTCTAGACTGTTTTTACAGTAATACTAAGATGTAAGTTGCCTTTTAAATTCTCATTCCCTCACAAGTGGACAGTGGAGCTTTCCAGAATCTGTTTTCCAGGTGGCACCACAGCAGATTGGATGCAGAAGCAGGTCTGAGAATCAAATTCTTTTTTCATGGAGCCAGATGTTAAGGAGACTTACAAAAATGTAAAACAATACAGCCTTCTCATTGGTTTTTTTTTTGTTTTTCAAAAATAGCTGTTTTGTGAGGGGTACCTGGGTGGCTCAGTCATTAAGCACCTGCCTTCAGCTTAGGTCATGGTTCCGGAGTCCCAGGACCGAGCCCCGCATCAGGCTCACTGCTCCGTGAGAAGCCTGCTTCTCCCTCTCTCACTCCCCCTGCATGTGTTCCCTCTCTAGCTGTGTTTCTCTCTGTCAAGTAAATTTAAAAAATCTTTAATGAAAAAGCTATTTTTTTAAAGATTTTATTTATTTATTTGACACAGAAAGAGAGAGATCACAAGTAGGCAGAGAGGCAGGCAGAGAGAGAGGAGGAAGCAGGCTCCCTGCTGAGCAGAGAGCCCGATGCGATGCGGGCCTTGATCCCAGGACCCTGAGATCATGACCTGAGCCGAAGGCAGAGGCTTAACCCTCTGAGACACCCAGGCGCCCTAAAAAGCTATTTTTTTTAGCTAGGTTATGTTAGTCACCATACAGTACATCATTAGTTTGATGTAGTGTTCCATGATTCATTGTATGCTATTCGTAAAAACATGGTATTTATGTTAACATGTGATGGATTCATTATTGTTATTTTAAAATAAATTAGTAAATATTTTAACATATTTGTCTCTTCTCTCCCATTTACTAATTCTTCAGTTAATTTTTTATATCAGTGTAGATTCATGAATATTTTATACTTAGGATTACACTCTAGTACTATTATTTTATATACTTTTTCAAAATTTTCTAGCTTTGGCTATTGGGAATTATTTCAGTTGGCTCCTATGTCCCTTTGACACCTCCATCAAATTTTTGTTTTTTTAGTACTTCCTTATTACACGATTCTTTAGGCTCACGTATTCCCTCCCCCTGTTCTGGAGTTACCCATTTCTCCCAAGAGTTCTGGTTCATTTTACTAGAGAGTGGTATTAAAAACCACAGTCTGTGTGCTAGATGTGCTCCTTGCTACTCTGGTGTTTCTTCTAGGTCTCACAGCTGATGGAGATAAAAAATACATCTGTATATCTATATCTGTACCTGACTTGTGTATATGCATGTAACTGAATACTTCTTCATGTAACCATCTACACCTGGATTAATCTAAACATGAGTTTTTACCTATGTCTCCAAGTCTGTCCTCACATGGATCATTTTAGTCCCCCTTTGCTTATTTCACTCTAACAGTGAGAAACTTGTCTCCTAACATCCACCATCCACTTACCTAATTGTTCTGTTCAGTATACATGTATCAGAATTAACCCACAGTCTCTTGGGAAACAACTTTATCAACTAGAGTACAGTCATTTGTGTGCAGTTCCTTTGATGCTTAGTCTTTTATCCTTCTTTTTTTTTTTAAGATTTTATTTAGTTATTTGACAGAGAGAGAGGTCACAAGTAGGCAGAGAGGCAGGCAGAGAGAGAGGAGGAAGCAGGCTCCCTGCCGAGCAGAGAGCCCAATACGGGCCTCGATCCCAGGACCCTGAGATCATGACCTGAGCCGAAGGCAGAGGCTTTAACCCACTGAGCTATCCAGGCACCCTGATGCTTAGTCTTACAGACAACATCTTTCCCCCCAGTTCTCTTTAGTGAGGTTTCATATATTTGTAATATAATTATATTCTCTTGTCACAGAAGGCATTGTTTCCTGGGAACCCCCAACTTCCTAAATGATTTTTGAAAATTTATGCACTTTAAGGTTCACTCTCTATGCTATAAAGGTCTGTGAGTTTTGATAAATGAATGATGTCTGTCCACCATTACAGGGTCGAATGAAACAGTTTCACTACTGGAAAGATCCTTGTGCTTCAGCTCTTCAACTCTTGCCACCTTTTATTTATCACATAGATAGTTGGGCAAATATTTTCTCCAAGCCTTTGGACTGTCTTTTTATTTTTTTTTTCTTTAACAATGTCTTGCACAGAGTAGCAATTTTAATTGTAATAAAATCTAAGTTACCAGTCTTTTCTTTTGTGGATTATACTTTTGGGGTTGTATCTAAAAACTCATTGCCAAACCTAAGACCAAATCGAATTTGTTTTTTCCCAAAGTTTTATAATACTGGATTTCATATTTAGGTCTGTGATCCATTTTGGGTTAACTTTTTGTAAAAGGTGAAGGGCCGAATGTAGATTCACATTTTTGTATACACTCATCCAGTTGTTCTAGCATCTTTTGTTGTAAAGACTACCTTTGTCCTTTGTTCTTCTGTCAAATATCAGTTGGCTCTATTTGTGTGTGTCTATTTTTGGGCTTTCTATTATGTTCCATGATCTGTGTGTCAATACTGTGCTGTCTTGATTATGATAGCTTAATACGTAAGTCTTAAAATTGGGCAGTGTCAGTCTTCCAACTTTGTTTTTCTTCAGTATTGTGTTAGATCGTCTGGCTCTTTTGCCTTTCCTAAGTTTAATAACTTTAGAATCAAAATAACTTTATATTTTAAGATTATGTTTTATGATTTAAAATATTATATTCATGTGATTCAAAAGTCAAATCTAGAAAAAAAAACACTTTTTGTCCCTTTCATTGTTTTGCTCCTTGCCCTAATAGATGTATTTGAGTATGCACACACACGTGTGTGTACATCTTGTGCATATATATGTGTGTGTGTATATACACACATACACGCCAGTGTCTATTTCTTCATTACTTGGTTAATACCCTTTTCAAACTTAAACGGATTTTTTCCAGTGTAATAGGTGAGAAACAGCATCTCAATGTAGTAGTTCAGGTCTCTCTTATGAGCAAGATGGAACATCTTTTCAAATGTTTAAAAGCCATTTGCATTTTATTTTTTGTGAATTCTCTGTTCATGTCTGTTCATTTTTCTGTGTTGATGATCTTGTTCCTTTTTATTTTATAAGCTCTTTATTTATTAGCATTGCCAACCATTTGTCAGTCAGGCATATTGCAAATATTTTTTCACAGTATGTCGCTTCTGAAAGTTTATCTTGAAGCTTATAGCAAACACAATTTTTTTCGTTCCATAAATCCCATCGGAAAACCATCCCTTTGTCATTTTATAATAGCCATGTATAGTCTACATCGTTTAGTACATGGCTACCCTTTTTTCCACCAAGGTCAGGGGAAAGTAAGGAAAGTAAGGAAAACCAGAGGTGGTTGTATGATTTCTGTCCTACTCCTTCACCCAGACCTGGGCAATCCGGTAGCACATCCTTCTAGACACAGCGGTTTTCCTGTCAGTGCAGTGGGGCATGGTCCCCCTACGATCATAGGAATCCTTTTGGGGTAAGTGAAATGCTCTTGGAAAGGCCTCCCTGACTTGATCATCATGAGGCCGGGCTGCTAGGAGGAATATCTTCTTTCTCTTTCAAAGAGTCAGCCTGAATATGAAGCCAAAATAGAGGAAAGAAGAAGAGACACATGTAAAGAAAGAGAGAAAGATGCCTGCTGGAGCTCACTGAACCTCCATTTCGACCACTTTATTGTATGAGCCAGAAAATTACATATTTTTGCTTAACTAGTTTGAGTTTGTTTTTTTCTTAGTAACCAAAATATGACCCACAAAGACAAAGTTGCTTGTTTTTAAAGGATGCTGGTTGCTATCTAGGTGCTGGTAATATCAGTTCAGATAAGCAAGTGTATAATCATGGAAAGTAGCTGACACGTGGAATGTTATTAAAATTAGCATGGCATCACAAAAAGTCTTCCAATTAATGGGTAAAAGTGTCTAATTATGTTTGTCATTAATTCAGCTTTTTGGTAACTATGAAAATAAAACAAAAACAAAATAGAAATCTCCAAACCACTTGCCTGTTCTTCTGTAAAAATGATTAATTATGATTATCAGGGCATCATTTATCTTCTTCTACTTCTGCTAACACTTTGATTGTAATAATGTCTGATCAGTTGTTATATGAATCTTTTCTCCAAACTGATTCCAAATTTATAAACTCCCTGCAAAAGCTTCCCATTTCCCAGGGTCCATATTCTTTGTAGTCACCTTGAAAGCTGTGTCTTTATCACATGTTCCTATTTTCAAATGATCGACTTCATCCTTGAGAAAAGGTCTGGTTAAAGAGAGATATTTGTACAAAGATAGTGTATCTTATGTGAAGATTATGTTAGGAAGTTTACATATAAGTTAAAAAACACATATGCTCATAATTGACCTTGAAAAACAAATAGGAAGTTACCATTTGGAACATAACAAATTGCCCCAAGGAGTTGGGCACAGCCAATTCTTTCTTTCCGTTTTGTACCAGGTGGCTATTTCTCTGATTAAATACTTGGCATTGGCCTAAGGGGTGTGCTTTAGGAAAAATTCGTATCTTTGAATACTAGACTAGCACTTACGCAGCAAGATGCTCACACAGAGGTAACAGCAGATTTGTGTTTTCCAAATCATGTTTATGCTCATTGAATAAGTCAACAGGCAGAATATTTCATTTTATTTTATTTTATTTTATTTTATTTTTTTTTTATGAAGATAACTTTTTTTTTTTTTTTTAAAGATTTTATTTATTTGACAGAGTGGAACACAGCTAGAGAGGGAACACAAGCAGAGGGACTGAGAGAGGGAGAAGCAGGCTTCCCGCCGAGCAGGGAGCCCGATGTGGGACTCGATCCCGGGTCTCCAGGATCATGACCTGAGCCGAAAGCAGTTGCTTAACCAACTGAGCCACCCAGGCGCCCCAGAATATTTCATTTTAAAATTGTTGTCTTTCTCTCTCTCAAGTGTGTGTGTTGAAGTCTCAAATTTACATGCATAAGTCCTACAGATTAAATGGTTATGAGTCCCCCCTCCACACACCCCAAATCATATGTTGAAGCCCTACCCCCCAGTGCCATGATATTTGGAGGTGGGCCTTTTTGAAAGTAATTGGGCTTCCATGTGTTCATGAGGGTAGGAGGCTCATGATGGGGTTAGTGGTTTTAGAGGAAGAAAGGGAAATCCCTATATAGACCCTGAGAAAATGCCATGTGAGCACACAGTGGGAAGATCACTGCCTGCAAGGCAGGAAGAAAGCTCTTGCCAGAACCCAACAGTGTTTTCACCCTGATCTCAGACTTCTATGCCCCAGAACGGTGAAAAATATATTACTGTTGTTTAAGCCCCCCAGTCTATAGTATTTTCTTATGACTGTCCAAGCTAAGGCAAGTGGTAGGAGTTAGTTGAACTATGTGACTTGTTCCTTCTGCCCAAGGCAAGGCCAAAACCAAACAGAAGAGGTGACTTCTGATTCAAGGCAAGGCAGTCTGATTCTTTTGCCTATCAGTGTAGATCTGGGACTTTAGAAGGTGGATGCTGACCAGCTGACCAGGGGTGCTACAGCTAGGACATGATGTGACCCCAAGGTTTGCCTGTACCTTTGACTCTCAGTGGCTTCCCAGTCCTTTGTCCCAGTTTCTCACAAAACACAAAAACACTTCTTCCCTTGACTTAGTTCCCCTGGAGATCTGTACATCCTTCTTTTTTTTTTTTTTCAAGGTTTTATTTATTTGACAGAAACACAGCCAGAGAGAGAGCACAAGCAGAGGGACTGAGATAGGGAGAAGCAGGCTTCCCGCCAAGCAGGGACCCCGAAGTGGGACTCAATCCCCAGTCTCCGGGATCATGACCTGAGCTGAAGGCCGTTGCTTAACCAACTGAGCCACCCAAGCGCCCCAGTATATCCTTCTAATAAATCTTGTACTCTTATGTCTCCTCCCACATACATAGCTTGGCTCAGGCTAACTTGAAGTGAGTATCTGTTGTGTCCAAAAGTCTTTGATTTATGGAATGCCACACTTGGAACAAACACAACCAATTATTCTTAGAGTGGTACTATTACCTTCTAGTAGGATTGATATTTTGAAACTCAACATTAATTTCCTCTGCAATTTTGATTAAATGGCAATATTATGAATCAAAAAACACAGTCAGCTCATGAAGGCCTTGTGTGTTGGTCTTGAATTTGTATTTCCCTTGACTTTACATTTCTTCTTTGCACATAGCCCTGCCCCTTCAATTGGCTATGGCAGCTTCCCACTTCTCTGGATTTCTAGAATCTTGTATTTTTTTTTTTTAACAAAAATTATGTTGTCCTATATTTTCCTTCTTCATTGTAAATTCTCCATTTCCTTAATTAGGTTCTTCCTACACTTAGTGCATAAAAGCTAATCTTAAGCAGGTTTGTCAATTGCCAGAGGGTATTGCTAAGACTTCTTGTGTAGTTTTATTTTTATAAACAAGGCTGTTTATAACATATTAGAAGAAAGTTGTGATTCAGGAACCCTGGAAAGAGGCATAATTCATTAACAGAAACTTTCTTACAATGATGCAGGGAAAGAGATGATAGAGTACGTGTAAACGAAAGAAAGCAATAACCTCACAGCACTGTCGTCTAGTTACTTCTTAATTGCTTCTTACCAAAGCTTAATCAGGGAATCTTGGTGCTGCCATCCTCATATTGTTAACAGAACATAGGGAGGGTCACCTGGGTGGCTAAATCTTTAAGTGTTGGTTTTTGGCTCTGGTCAATATCCCAGGGTCCTGGGATCGAGCCTTGCATTGGGCTCCCTGGCTCGTGGGAAGCCTGCTTCTCCCTCTCCCACTCCCCCTGCTTTTGTTCCCCCTCTAGCTATCTCTCTCTCTCTGTCAAATAAATGAATACAATCTTAAGAAAAAGGAACATAAGGAGGTAAAGGGCACGACTTAACCTAAGTTCACCCGCCCAGTTGAAAACAGCATCATGAGGAGGAGGTTTTTGTATCCTAAGAGTATTTTAGGAATGGTTAAAGCTGAGTCATCCAAGCCATGCTGCTTGATGGCTGGGTGACATTAATTATTTCAGACACAGAATGTTTCCATCATCTTATTTTTAAGTGTACTAACTTCCCTTGGCCTCAATGAGATAATACATACGAAGCATTTGGAATGGTCATTTCTCAGTCTTACTGAGAACAAATTTTTCTCCACAAGTTGTCCATCCCTGCTGCCTTCCACATTGTCTCTGTGGCTGAGTAGTTTGATGATTATAGTAAAAAAGTGTAGGATATGTGTCTTCTTCTCAGTGAATTTTGAAGAAAAATTCAAGGGTCAAGTTGTAAAGCCCATACCTGGTCTTACACATTACCTTCCCTCTCATTTCATTTTGCCCAAATGAGGCTATAACGATGAACAATTTATTATAGCTTCTTTCTCTATAAGTGTGTAACCTTTCCACCCCACTTAACTTCCCGCTGAAAAACAGAGCTCAGAAATATTTCATGGATGCAATTATTGTAGTGATGAGATAAGAGACTTCTAGGAAGACCAAATATCTTTGTGTTTCATATAGCCTCCCAGGCAGTGGAGGCTCAGAGTCCCTGGCAAAGCTAATTCATTATCTGGAAACCCATTTTTTGTGCAAACTCAGGTTTCACTGGGGACCAGGAAAGACTCCTATAGCAGTTATGCTGACTCTTCAGGGCATTGCTGTCTCTTTGATGTTCTCCTATCTGGAGTCCTCACTTTTCTTTTTCTTTCTTTCTTTGTTGCTTTTTTTTTTTTTGGTGGTATTTTATTTTCATTCCAGTATAGCTAACATATAGTATGTATTAGTGTCAGGTGTACAAAATAGTGATTCAACCATTCTGTATAGTACTCAGTGCTCAACGTGATAAGGGTTCTCTTAAACCCCTTCACCTACTTTCTCTAACTCCACTACTCCTTCCTGCCTCCCCCCTGGTAACCATCAGTTTGTTCTCTATGGTTAAGAGACTATTTTTTAGGGGTACCTGGGTGATTCAGTTGTTAAGCATCTGTCTTCAGCTTAGGTCATGATCCCAGAGTCCTGGGATCGAGCCCCGCATTGGGCTCCCTGCTCGGCGGGAAGCCTGCTTCTCCCTCTCTCACTCCTGCTGCTTGTGTTCTCTCTCTGGCTGTGTTTCTCTCTGTCAAATAAATAAAATCTTAAAAAAGAAAGAGAGACTGTGTTTTGGTTTCTCTCTCTTTTGCTTGGTTCCCCATATAAGTGAAATCATATGGTGTTTGTCTTTCTCTGATTTATTTTACTCAGTATTATATACTCTTTAGCTCTCTCCATTGTTGTTGCAAATGGTAAGATTTCATGCTTTCTTAAGGCCGAGTAGTGTTCTGTTGAATATATGCACCACTACTTTATCCATTCATCTGTTCGTGGATAGTTGGCCTGCTTCTGTATTTTGACTATTATGTAAATAATGCTGCACTAAACATAGGAGTGAATGTATCTTTTCAAATTAGTGTTTTCATATTCTTTGGGTAAATATCCAGTGGATCATATGGTAATTCTGTTTTTAATGCTTTGAGGAACCTCCATACTGTTTTCCACAGTGGACTCATCACTTCGCATTCCCACCAACACTGCATGAACGTTCTTTTTTCTCCACATCCTCACCAACACTTGTTTCTGTTTTTGATTTTAGCCGTTCTGTGGTTTGGATTTACATTTCCCTGGTGATGAGTGATGTTGAACATCTTTTCATGTGTCTGTTGGCCATCTTTCTGTCTTGTTTGGAGAAATGTCTGTTCATGTCTTCTGCCCATTTTTTAATTGGATTGTATGTTTCTCACATGTTGCTTTGTGTAAGTTCTTTATCTGTTTTGGATACTAACCCTTCATTGGATATTCATTTGCAAATATCTTCTCCCATTCCATAGGTTGCTTTTTAGTTTTGTTGATTGTTCCTTTTGCTGTGCAGAAACTTTATTTTGATGTCCTCTTCCCTCTCCTGGCAGCTCTGTGTTGACATGTGAGTGTGGGTCCAATTTAATTCTTCCTCCTTGTTTGTGTGGCCTTTAATTCTTTTATTAGTGTTTTATAGTTTTCATAGCATAGGTCTTCTATCTCTTTGGTTGGGTTTATTCCTAGGTATCTTATTATTTTTGGTGTAGTTGGAAATGGGATTCTTTTCTTAATTTCTCTTTCTGTGACTTCATTATTGGTGTATAGAAATACAACAGATTTCTGTACATTGATTATTGTACCTTGCAACCTTACTGAATTGATTTATCAGTTCTAGTAGTTTTTTGGTAGAGTATTATTTTATATGTATAATATCACATTATTTGCAAGTAGTGAAAATTTTACTTCTTTGTTACTAATTTGGATGTCTTTTATTTTTTGTTGTTGTTGTCTGATTGCTGTGACAAGGACTTCTAGTATTAAGTTGAATAAAAGTGGTGTGAGTGGACATTTTTGTCTTATTCCTGACCTTAGGAGAAAAGCTCTTGGTTTTCCCCCATTGAGTATGATATTAGCTGTGGATTTTTCATATCTGGGCTTTATTATGTTGTGGTACGTTCCCTCTAAACCTACCTTGCTGCGGGTTATCATGAATGGATGTTGTATTTCATCAGATGCTTTTTTACTGCATCTATTGAAATGATCATATGGTTTTTAATCTTTTTTCTTATTGAAGTAATGTATCACAACTGATTGATTTGTGAATATTGAACTACACTTGTATCCTGGGAATAAATTCTACTTGATCATGATAAATGATTTATTAAATGTATTGTTGGATTTGGTCCACTAATATTTATTTATTTATCTATCTATCTATCTATCTATCTATTTATTTATTTATTTTTGTGAGATTTCAAGCTGGGGGGAGGGACAGAGGGAGAAGGAGTGAGAATTTCAAACAGACTCTATGCTAAGCATGGAGCCCAGTACAGGGCTCCATCCTGTGACCCTGAGATCATGACCTGGGTTGAAACTAAGAGTCAGACACTTACGTGACTGAGGCCAGGCACCCCAGCATGCTAATATTTTGTTGAGGATTTTTGCATCTGTGTTCATCAGAGATATTGGCCCATAGTTTGCTTTTTTTATAGTTTCTTTATCTGGTTTTGGTATCGGGGTAATGCTGGTGTCATAGATTGAATTTGGAAGTTTTCCCTCCTCTTCTAGTTTTTGGAATAGTTTGAGAAAAATGGGTATTAACTCTTCTTTCAATGTTTGGTAGAATTTGCCTGTGAAGCCATCTGGTCCTAGACTTCTGTTTGCTGAGAGTTATTTTATTACTGAATTGATTTCATTGCTGATAAACAGTCTGTCCAAATTTTCTATTTCTTCCTGATTCAGTTTTGGGAGTTTATATATTCTAGGATTTTATCCATTTCTTTGGATGCCTCACGTTTCTGGCCTCTTGCCCACATGCTTTGTTCTATATAGTTTTGCTTTTTCTTTTTTTAATTTTACATATAAACCTGAGAAGAATGGAACAAGTGTTCTATTCGGCAAAGCAATTAGCTCTGTGGCCTCCCATGGAAGATAATGCCTGTGTTATAACAAGCATTCTGAGTGTCATCTCCAGGAAGTGATAACTACTAGAACTTTGCAACCTCTCTTAAGAATTTTATCGATAATGCATGGAGCACTGGGTGTGGTGCATAAAGAATGAATCTTGGAACCCTGAAAAAAAAATTTAAGTTAAAAAGAAGAATTTTATTGATGATAACTTTTAGTGACTTGAGGAAATCAGATTATTTTTCATAAAGATGAGAATTGGGTGATGTTAATTTTATTATAATTTCAAATACAATTTGAGTATATACTGGATCATTGATCAGTCTATTTGCCCAGATACATCATTCTAAAAATCTGAAATCAGCCACTTTGTAGTGGTTTCCTTTAGATTTTTGATGATATAGATTATTTAAAGTGAGTAAAATTCCAAAATGAAGGGCATACACTTGAATACTCTTTGAATCTCTTATGTGTTTGTTGTGCTAACAGATATACTTAGGAATTGGGTGGAGCCTTTTCGAGCTAGTTCTTCTATGTGTCTCATCCATTGTCACCATTTGTGGTTAGTGAAGGACTTCTATCCATGTTGTTATATTCTGATGCCCTGTAAAACTTGAAGGCGATTTTTAAAAGTCATTTGTCTGATTCACCAAAGAGATTTCTCTTTGGTTCTAAGAGTTTATACTCACTTTGGCCACAAACCCACAACTGCCATCTCATTATGCCTTTTTTTTTTTTTTAATCTCTAAGAGAATTAGCTCAAAATCTCTGCACAATACAGAGTAAAGAGATGTGGGAAATACTATTTTGCTTGCAATGTTACTGCCTGCTTAGATCTATTTTATTTCTTCTAAGACCTCCATTATGTGGACTAATAATTATTTCCTTGCCTCTTAAATTTTTTTTGTTTTCTTTTCTATTTAACATTAAACCTCTCCTTGAGCTTCTGGTAACTAAGTTTGATTTTTTTGTTCAGAAAGAATTCCTTGTTTTCAGTCATCTTTGTAGATGTGGTTACTTCAAGAGCACATATTTGAAAATATGAAGTACAAAATTATGGAGCCGTGAAATGGTTATATTTACTTTATTTGTACTGGTGTTAATGAGAATAGCAACTAACCTTCCTTGAGAGTTTGCCATCTCCCAGTGTCTGGGCCTGGTGTGTGCTCTGTATGTTTCCACACCTCTCTATGGTTGTGTCTGCAAGTGTGTGTGTGTGTATGTATGTGTGTGCATGTGAATGAAATCTAATTTTATTCTTAGAAGAGATCTATGAAGCTGGGTATAATTATTATCCCCTTTTGACAGATGAGGAAACAACATTCAGAGTGGTTAAGTAGGTCACCCGATATCATATACCTAGTACACAGTGGAATCAGGACTCAAAATCATGTTCGTCAGACAATGAGGTCTTACTTTTGATGACCCCATGCTGCCTTGTTGATGCTTTGTATTTTGCCTCATGGCCCAGTAATTCCAGAAGAGGCTCGGCTTACTATAATGTTGAAACATGCTGTCGATTCTTTGACACTCTTCCTATTGAGGGATGGGTCTCTTTCTTCTTTCCCACAACTTGGACTTGCCTGCAGTTTCATTGACACGTGTGTTGGAAGTGATGCTAGGGTAGTTCTGGCCTCACCTTAAAAAGATTGGCAGTTTCTACTTTGACCTCCAGGAGCTCTGAGCCAGTGTTAGGGATCCAGGTATGCTGAGGCCTCCTTGCTGTAAGGAAACTCAGGCTATGTCAGTGGAAAGACCATATGGTCAGAGAAGCTGCACAGTCAGTCCTCACTTGTTCCAGACCCTAGCATAAGCCATTTTAGCTCAGATCCCAGACTTGATGGAGCAGAAATGAGCTTATTTCTGCTACCCTCTGTCTTAATTCTTGACCAGTAGAATCATGAAATATAGTAATAATAATTTGTATCAAGCCATTACGTTTTGTAGAAGATTGTAATAGAAGACTAGATAAACACCCCTCCCCCTTTATGGATAATACAGTTTTTAAAAGCAAGAATGCTGTCTCATTCATCTTTATACTTCCAGTTCCTGGTACAGTATCATTCATGTAATTGCAGCTCAGTTCATATAAATTGATTAAAGAAGCAAATTAATAGATGGAATGAAGCTACAGGGAAGACAAGTACACCAGTCTCATAGAGCTTGTGTCCTGGATAGTGTGTTGTGGGGGGAGACAAATAATAAGCAACAAAGTACTCTTAGGTGGAGTGAATGCTATAAAGGAAAATAAGGTAAGGTCAGAGACACTTTTACGAGACTGAACGAGTCATATAGTACCAGTGTGTCACCTGAACCGTGGCTTTGGTAGAAAAACCAAGAATTTGGCATCTCTGTTCTCTGTTTCCATACACTCCTTGATCACTGGCAGTATCACATCTCAGGGCCTGAAAAGGGGATGGTGTGAGAGCGAAAAAGAAGTCTGGGTGGGAAAAGCATGGGTTAAGATGTTGTGCAACAAAATTACTCCCTGAACATGTGCAACCTCACACTTCCACACCCTTGCAAATGTTGTCCTTTGCATGGAATGTTCATAACTTCCGAAAGCCCTCTCTTCTTTTTTTCTGGTCAAGTTCAGTGTTCCATTCTCAGACACATACATTTCTTCCTCCACTGCCTTACAGATGTTTGTTTTGCCAGCACCTTTCTCTAATGCTTGCTCATCCCCTCTATTATAAAAACTGTTTATGTAGCATTCTCCCCAGCTGCTTGAGAAATCAGTGGAGAGTGAGAGATGTGTGTCCTACCATCATCTCCACAGTCACACTTACTGTAGTTTTTGCCATAGGAGATGCTTAGTAAATGCTTTACAAAGTGAAAAACAGAGGAAAGAAATAAGAGAAAAAGCCATGCCTCTTTATCTTTATTTATATAAGATCTGGTCATCGAATGTATTCAGTAAATAATCAATGAATGAATGAGTGTGTGGATGACTTAATTACTGCATGGCTAATATAGCACCATTTTCATTATTTTTCATCATGAATGAGTTCATTTTTTGTCATAAGATCTCCCCTATTAAATTCCTAATAGCAAACAGATTTCTGCAAGTAGTATTTTTGTAATGCATGAAAAAGACCATATCACCAAGTGGTATAAAAAATGGTCATCATATCATGTCCTCAAGTTTTATACATTTAATTTAATTAATGTTGTAATGGAAATCAGATCTTTCCAGTATTAAAGTGGCTCCTGGGAGGTAACACAGATTTTGAGAAGCTCACGTTTGTTTCCCCCTACCCAGTCATGTATCCACCATCAAGACATAACCTATAACTATTGAAGCCTACTAAGTCAAATGTTACTGAACAGAAAATTTTAATTTTTAATACTGAAAGTGCCCAGTTTCTATCTAGTAAACACTTGATGGAGTGAGATGCCTTATGTGAGAGATCTTGTCTATCCATCGTGTTTAGATATCCCAAGAAAGATTTTCAAAAGTATATTTTCATCACCTGTGCCTGTGGTCTCTTTACAGGTCATGGCTGTACTTAAAACTTTTCTTTCTCCCATAAGTTTCTAGAAAGTTGTTGATTAACCAGGAGAACATAATGGCACTAATTGTGTAATTCTTTTTTTTTTTTTTTT
>PITA01028706.1:0-18845 GCA_004023965.1 Spilogale gracilis | reverse complement strand
CTTTCTTTCTTTCTTTCTTTCCTTCCTTCCTTCCTTCCTTCCTTCCTTCCTTCCTTCCTTCTTTCTTTCTTTCTTTCTTTTTCTTTCTTTCCTTTGTTTTTAAAGATTTTTTTAAAATTTATTTAATGACAGAGAGAGATCACAAGTAGGCAGAGAGGCAGGCAGAAAGAGAGGAGGAAGCAGACTCCTCGCTGAGCAGAGAGCCTGATGCAGGTCTTGATCCCAGGACCCTGAGATCATGACCTGAGCCGAAAGAAGAGGCTTTAATCCACTGAGCCACCCAGGTGCCCTCTTTCTTTTTTTTCCCAATGTCAGTATGTTTTATTTAATTTGTTTTAAGCCAAGAAAACAACTCTAAATGCATACTAGAACTTTACATTTTTATTATCCCCAACCATGCTTTGTGTTTGGTGTCATAATTTATGTACTTTTACTTTATGTGCCCATTAGCTACCCATTAGTTATGTGATTTACCCATGACCAGCACAACATTTGAGTATTGTGAATTTCACTATATATTTACATTTACTGGTGAGTAACAGAAAAACACATGGAAGTGTAAATCTATCTAGGCACCCTTTCATTTCAGCTTGAAGAAGTCCCTTTACTATTTCTTTTTTTTTTAATATTTTATTTATTGAGAGAGAGAGTGAGTGAGAGCATGAGAGGAGAGAAGGTCAGAGGGAGAAGCAGACTCCCCGCATGTGGGACTCGATCCTGGAACTCCAGGATCATGACCTGAGCTGAAGGCAGCTGTTTAACCAACTGAGCCACCCAGGCGCCCCTCCCTTTACCATTTCTTAAAAGGCCAGTCTTGATGAACTCCTTCAGACTTTGCTTGTCGAGGAAACTCTCTCCTGCCTTTTGAAGGACAACCATGCCAGGTAGAGTATTCTTGGCTGGCAGTTTTCTACCTTCAGCACCTTTTGGAGACTTGGGGTTTGTGATTTTGTGATTTCAACCCCTGAAAGAAATGCAGTAATCACTTCACCTGGGTGTGCAGCTAACATTTCCGTCTCCTTTCTCTCCAGGCATCAGGACTGTTCCTTTTCCAAAGAACGTGACCAGATTCAGCCTAGAGATAGCAAGGCCTGGGTACTTCACAGCCTTTCTCTTCATACTCCCAAGGGTCCTTCTTTTGCTCCAAAAGGATACCCAGGTCTGAGTTTGACACAAGACCCAAGAAGAAGAGGTTTGTGAAGCTCTAACATCACATCCCATTGAAGGCATCCCCAATCCTCCTGAAAGAATTTTAGGGCCACTTCCCTGAAAGTCAGCAGTCCCTGAGAACTGGCCTTTTCTTCTTCTTTCACCTCATCCTCTAGGTTTCTCTCTCAGAAGAGATGTGTTGAGAAATCCTTTAGGTATTTCTTACAAGTAGAACTTGTTGACAACAACAAATCCACATCCTAGTTAATATGGCTTTTCAGTACTTACTTTCCAGGGGTGAGTCTCAAAAATTAATAAGGTTCAAAATGATAGCAGTCCCGCCCACCTTAGAAGTTTGGTTTGTAAACTGAGGCACAAAGAGGCCCAATGAGTCACTAAGTCATAAGTCACTCACAGTAAAAATAGAAAAACAGGGGATATGATTTTGAGACTTCAGACTCCCATTCTGCATTGCTTCCTCCTGTTTAAACTTTTCACCCTACTAAAGCTCTCTCCAATGAAAACAGCGTAGGTAGGAAATCCCAATGTTTGTAGACTCACTTTGGAAAAGAATGCCTCGTATGTTTGTGTTTGTAACATTGTTGTAGTTACTGAAATACCAACTCGTGGTCTGGAATTTTGTAGGACTCCCCCTGTGGAGGCAAGGTTATTTGTGCGCACAAGCTTCTCAGTTCAATATTTTCCTTAATGTCAGGTTGCTATGGAATCATATAAATAACTGAATTTCCTTGATATACAAGCTAATCTGAATTGGTTTTAAATATGATTAAATGTGAATGGATAATATTGTGCCACAATTTTTCCACCTGTGAGCTACTTTATGAAAGAGGAATACAAATATAATTGATTACACAAGCCCTCAGCACAGAGAACAGGATAAAATTAATAAAGGGTTAAAAGTGGTCCCTTTAGCTTCCTGCTTGGCAGGAAGCCTGCTTCTCCCTCTCTCACTCCCACTGCTTGTGTTCCCTCTCTCGCTGTGTTTCTCTCTGTCAAATAAATAAATAAAATCTTAAAAAAAAAAAGTGGTCCCTTTAGCAAAAGTATTTGATTAAAGGTTATCAATTTGCACTGCAGTTATTTCCTTTGACAATATTTCTCTTGCCCTACTAGACCACGAGTCTGGAGCAGTAGAACATTCAGTGACTACTGGTGGCAGACACTTTAAAGAAATAGGCTTTGTTTCTGGATCTAACAGATACATAGATACCCTAAATTTGAATCTATAGCATGGGAGAAACTTACTTAGTTGATATCACAACCTTCACCCTTCCGCTTATATTTCTTGGCATATCAAACAATTTTATAAGGTACTGTAAGACAAATGTCAAACCCTGGTATATAGGGTCTATTTTCAAGCAGCTCCTAGAATGTTCAAGACATAGTCACATCTCACAGCAAGAGGGAGACAACACTGATCAAATTTTCAAATCCAAACAGAATAAGATACCGTAAGAGTTCTGTAAAAACAGGATAAGAGGGGCGCCTGGGTGGCTCAGTTGGTTAAGCCACTGCCTTCAGCTCAAGTCATGATCCTGGAGTCCCGGGATCGAGTCCCACATCAGGCTCCCAGCTCCATGGGGTGTCTGCTTCTCCCTCTGACCTCTCCCCTCTCATGCTCTCTCTCACTCGCGCTCTCTCTCAAATAAATAAATAAAATCTTTTAAGAAAAACCGCATAAGAATAAGTATTAGTCATAGTTTAAAAAAACATTAATGGACCATATTGTCCATTAAATTTCAGAATATTGAAGTAATGAAATTTGTTTATGAAGAATTATCTACTACCAATTTTGATACTTCGTCCAGCAAGAACAACCCCAAGAAAGCATGAGGATAAAGGAGACAGTTTGTTGTTAGGGTTATAAAAAATTGTGTATTTGAGTAAGAATGAGATGATCAAAACTAAAGCGAGTATAGATTTATGTACATGTTGTATGTTCATTCAAAGTTGTCCTAGTGTTTGTGGTACTGATAGAATTAATTATTTCACCTTAAGATACGGAAGACCAGATCAATGATTGATTCCTAGGACCCTTACAACAGGTGATTTTAGACATAATGTTGGATCTAGGGAGCACATGATGCAAAAATTAAACCACCTATGGATTGTTTCTTATTCAAAATGAAAAGTAATGTCTAGTATTTAGTAGGCAAACATTTAATGATCCTATTAATAACAATTATAAATCCTTCCAACTATTAATAGTTGGTTTAAAAAAACCATAATACAGGGTTTTTAATTTTCGTTTTCCATCTGAACCTTCCATAGAGATACACCACAAAAACCATCAAGATGCATACAAGAGGGGCACCCGGGTGGCTCAGTCATTAAGCACCTGCCTTTGGCTCAGGTCATGATCCCAGAGTCCCAGGATTAGCCCTGCATCAGGCTCCCTGCTCAACAGGAAGCTGCTTCTCCCTCACTCACTCCCCCTGCTTGTGTTCCCTCTCTAGCTGTGTTTCTCTCTGTGCAATAAATAAATAAAATCTTTTTTAAAAAAAGCATGCAATATATATAAATAGAGGGTAAATCTATCTGTTTATACTGAAAAAACTTTCTACTATCCCAGAGCTCCCCCTTTCCAATAGCAATATCCACTGCCCACAAGAGGCAGGACAATATATTAGCAGAGATCAAGGAGTTTGGCATCAGATAAACCCACATCCAAATCCAACTCTGCAACTCACCTTCTGAGTTTCCAATAGTCTCTTGTACAAGTCATTTCATCAGTATGACTCAGGTTTTTCATCAGTCGAATGGAAAACAGAGTTGTTGGAAAAATAAATCACCTTGTTCAAAGAGCAACTGCTTATGGTAGGACTCAATATATCATGGTTCAAATATCTATCAAAATTAATAATCAGCATTCTAGTGGGAATAAAGTTATAGTATAATGAATCCAAAGAATATTGCCCCCAGGATATAGTGAAGTACAGAAAACCATCCCTTTTTAACTACAGAAAACATGTTCTTCTAAATGATTGTAACACTTGTATATCTAAGAAATAGTTGGCCTTTCACTGCCTTTTTTTACTGCTATGTAAACCATGACATATTTTTACTCTTTAATCTGCCTTTGAAAGCAATCATCAAACCATGAGATGCACTATAATACAATTAAGGTTATAATTTCTTTTGTATAATCTATATCACATTCTTATCTTCCTGATGATACATGATTTCACACTAATTGAATTTAGAAAACCATCCCCAATACATTTGCAAATCATCCCTGTAGGAAGCCTCATTCTCACTGACTTTAATATCAGAGAATAACATTTTTCTAACTTTGCTTTAGCTTCTGCATGATCCTCCATAGATACATTTTAGGTGGAACATCACTAAATGACAAATGTCTAATTTACTGCTAGACCAATAGATTATTTGATAGAGAAGGCTAAACTTTTTATCTACAGTTAGACTTTTTAAAAGATTTTATTTATTTAAAAGAGAGTGAGAGAGAGAATGAGAGGGGAGAAGGTCAGAGGAAGAAGCATACTCCCCTTGGAGCTGGTAGCATGATGTGGGACTCAATCCCAGGACTCCAGGATTCATGACCTGAGCTGAAGGCAGTTGCTTAACCGACTGAGCCATCCATGCACCCAACAGTTAGACTTATCTTTAAGACACTTTCACAGTCACATGTGATTATATGACTCAGTTTCTGATCATGATATGTGGGCAGAAATGTCCCAAGCCATTCTTCCCCATTATTGTGTAGAATGCCAATGCCCAGAGAGAACTTGATGCTACATACTGAAGACAGAGGGCACAATAGACTTGGGATGGAGATGACTATGATGAGCAGAACCCCTGCCTCCACTGCAGAGCAGCCTCTGTAAGAGCTAGAAACAAACTCATAAGGTCTGTGAGATGTCAGGGTTTATCTCCTATAGACCCTAACATCCTTAAATAATATAGAAGTTGTTGCGTTTCATACTTACAGCTTTGGCATTTATGTCTAGAATTTATTTGAGTTAATTTTTGTGTAAAGGGTAAGACAAAGGTTGGTTGTTGTTTTTTTCCATACAGACATCCAGAACCATTTGTTTAAAAAGTTTTTCTTTCCTATTGAATATATGTCACATTTTTGCTGAAAGAGAAATGATCATATATGTGTAGGTGTACTTCTGGAAGCCTTCTGTTCCGTTGGTCTAAATGTTTATCCTCTCAACCATACCACCTTGTTTTTGATTACTGTTTTTGACTGTAAGCCTTAAAATTAAGTGGTGTAATTCCTCTAACTTATTGGTGCTTTTAAAAATTGTGCTGGCTATACTAAATTGTTTGTACTTTCATGTTAATTTTACAATAAACTTATCAATTTCTATCTTAAAAGTCTCCTGAAATTTTATTGAAATTGCATGAAATCTGAATCATTTTTGGTAGAATTGAAATTTTAGCTATATCATATCTTCTAATTCATGAAGGTAATTCTCGCTATTTAGGTAAGTCTTCTTAAATTCAATTCATCAAAGATTTGTAGTTTGCAGTACATAGGTCTTGCACTATCTTGTTAAGTTTATCCCCAAGTAGTTTATGTTTTGTCATGCTATTGCAAAAGAAATTATTTGCTACTAGTATATAGAAATACTATTGGCTTTTGTATAGTATACAATCTTGGATCTTGTGTTCATGGTAAATTAATTTAGTTTTAGTAGGGTTTTGTTATTATTCCTAAGATTTTCTATGTACCCCTACAACACCATTATGCCATCTGCATGTAAAAGCAATTTTACTTCTTCCTTTCCATAACGTATGGGTTTAATTTCTCTTTCTTCCTTCACTACACCAACTGAGGCCTACTATATAATGCTGATTACAAGTGGTAATAATGGTGGACAACCTTGCTTTATAGGGCCAAGGTCAGGCTGTCTCTAGATGAGCTACCTTGACACAAAGATTATTTTGTGTTGAAAACATCAAAGCCTGGGCGCCTGGGTGGCTCAGTGGGTTAAAGCCTCTGCCTTCGGCTCAGGTCATGATCTCAGGGTCCTGGGATTGAGGCCCTCATCAGACTTTCTGCTCAGCGGGGAGCCTCCTTCCTCCTCTGCTCTCTCTGCCTGCCTCTCTGCCTACTTGTGATCTCTCACTCTGTCAAATAAATGAATAAAATCTTAAAAAACAAAAAACAAAGCAAAAACAAAAACAAAACAAAAACAAAAAAATCAAAACCCAGCATATTCAGGAAAAAGCTCTTCACTTCCTCTTCAACTGCCTGCCAGTAACATAAAGAGAGGTATTAACAGAGATTACTCTTTACCTAAGAAACTCCTCTGAATAATAGGACACTCCTTTGTTTTCCAAACATCTCCTTTTCACTTTCCCAATAATGGTCTTGCTCCCTTTGTATTCTCAGGTCCCAACCTTGGATCCTTAGCTCAGGATGTCCATAAAGCTTCTTGTTGCCTGACTATCTTTGGATTTTCATGTCTAGGTGGATACCTCATCTATACAAAATTAAATTTGGTTTTCTCCTGTTCATCTGTATCATGTCAATTTGATTCTTAGTCTAGCAGAAGGATCTTGAAAAGCAGAGGAAATTCTTCCTTCCCAAGGTCAGCAGAAGACTTGAACTCGCTGGACACTACTCATTTCCAACATTCTTGCAGCCAAGAGATCCTCAGGATATCTGACAAATATCTATAGAAGGTAAGATACCTTACTATACCAGTTTCCTGGAACCTCTATCTGTATAGTTCAATGGAGCAAGAATGATAAAAATTCTGTCCATTGACAGATGAATGGATAAAGAAGATATGGTATATATAGAGATATAGACATAGATATAGATTTATAATGGAATACTATGCAGCCATCAAAAGAATGAAATCCTGCAATTGCAACGATATGCATGGAACTGGAGGGGATTATGCTGAGCAAAATAAGGCAATCAGAGAAAGACAATTATCATATGAGCTCTCTGATATGAGGAATTTGAGAGGCAGGGTGGGGTGGTCATGTGAGATTGGCGGAAAAAAATGAAACAAGATGGGACTGGAGATGGAGACAAATCATGAGACTCTTCATCTCAGGAAACAAACTGAGGGTTGCTGGGGGGTGAGGAGGGGAGGGAAAGGATTACTGGGTTACGGGAAAAAAATTTTAAGAAGAAGAAAGAAAAAAAAAAGAGAAAAAAAGAATTAGTGTTCCCTGGAGAGCAGCAAATCTTTTAACCTACACTTTCAGAAAATCTCTCAAATTTAGAGGGGAATTGGAAAGATGAATGACTATTCACAACTTCTCCTTCATAGAGAAAATAAATGATCCAAATTTCTCTTAGGCCCTCCTACAAATGATCTGTTAAAGGCCAATATTCAGAGTAATTAGAAGCCAATATGCAATTAGAAGCCAATGTTTAATTGTATACCTGGAAAGAAGACTTTTGTTCAGGTGCTTTATACAGACTTTACAAAGTCATAAATCTTTTGATTACCACTTTAGTTAAAAACATCCCTGATATAAAATAGCAAATTTAGTTAAAATGATGAGCCAATCCCTTGATATTTAGGTTATAACCCAGTTCTTTAGGGAATTAGAAACAACTGTCTCTATCTCTACAAAACCAAGAATGCAACTCTAGAAACAAGTGAATCCTCAAACCTTGTCTATTCCTCTCAAAACATTCATAGACATTATAAAAAATCAGGATATTGGAAAAAAAACTGTCCTGTAATTTAAACAAACCAAAAAGAAAAATTTTAAATAGAAATTACCCTGGAACTCTATGGACAAAAATTTTGTTTGCATTCTCTGTCCCTTGAAATTAAAAATCTTATCATGTCTTTGAAATGTAATCACAGCCCTCAATTGCTTCAAACTTAAAAAAAGGTTGCAGGGGCGGGGGGGCTGTTGGTTAGGGGGAAAGGCCTTTTTTAAAATATAAACTGCTTAGTGCTCAGATTCTGACCTCTAATAACAAACTATTCACTTTGAAGAAAACCTAGATACTTTTTCTGTGCCTTTAGGATGTAAGTTTCTCCCTCCTCTTGGCCCGCCACTCTGGGACCTAAGCGCTATTCTTTAAGGTACAAATTTTAGGGAGAAATTTTTCATAAAGAAGGAAAGAGAGGAGGGTATTTTAAAAAATTAGTCTTAAAAAATAGGTTTTTAATGTCCTTTCCACAAATATTATAAAAACAAAGGCTGTCTGTATATGTGTGTTCATTTATGTTGTAAAACATAAGGTATTTTCTCTACCGCTATTTCTGGATGGTATTGCTAAAATTAATTTGTTAAAGAGCTCTACTTAGTATGAAGGCAAGTGCTTACTTATAAGGATCAAGCATTCTAAAACTCAGAAAGCTACATAGAGGAATTAAGATGGCAGAGTAGTTAGAGGACCTTATGCTTGCCTTGTCCCTCAAACACAGCTAGATAATTACCCAGTCATTTTGAATACCCAGGAAATAGGTCTGAGGACCAAGAGAACAAACTGAACAACTAGAAGGAAAAATGAAGCCACACTGTGAAAGGTAGGAGGTGCAGAGACATGATTTGGGAGAGAAAGGAAGCACAGGTGCTCCAGAGGGGAGGGAGCCCTAATCACAGAGAGAGGAGAGAGAGAAGGATAAAGTGGCAGCAGGGATTGCAGAAGAAAAAGACTTCCCCCAAACCATTCACTGGGAAAATGAGAGAGGCTGGTTATTGCAAGTCTTTTAAGACTCAGAAAGCTAAACACACCTAAATATTTTTTGAGCTAATGTGATCTGGGAAAATGTTCAGTATTGAAATTAATTTAAAGTTGTTGGTTTGAGGAGGACCTGGCTGCATGTGACTCTTGATCTCAAGGTCATGACTTCTAGCCACACATTGGGCATGGAGCCTACTTAAGAAAAAGAAATAAATAAGATAAAGTTGTTGATTTGATTAAAATAGACGTCTTGAATGCATTACAGCATTAAATGTAAAACTTTCATTCTGTCTGTGTTTACTGAGAGTTGAATAAATTAATGTTATTTTTGTTGCAAAATTTATCAGAAAAAAACTTAGAATAGTGGTTTATTTTGCCCAATGCCTTACAAAGGTTTGTGGGTGGTCTAAACATAAGTGTTAAAAACAAGTAAATTAGATAGATGTAGGGGCACCTGGATGGGTCAATCGATTAGCATCTGCCTTCAGCTCAGGTCCTGATCCCTGGGTCCTGGGATCCAGCCAGCCTCAGGCTCCCTGCTCAGCAGAGAGCCTGCTTCTCCCTCTCCCACTCCCCCTGCTTGTGTTCTCTCTCTCTTGCTCTCTCTCTGTTAAATAAATAACTAAAATCTTAAAAACAAATTACATGTAAATAAAATTAAAAGGTTTGTAGGTAAACTCCAAATAAAGTTTTATAACTTGAAACTTTAAAGTTTTGCTAATTAAAGTAAATAAGTTAAACTCATTAAATAATTTAGGTCATTTCCAAAAATGTTAAATAGTAAAACATTAATATTTTGTATCTAATGTCTTCTTTTTTTTTCTTTTCTTTTCTTCTTCTTCTTTTTTTTTTTTTTAAGATTTTATTTATTTGACAGAGAGAAACACAGCCAGAGAGGGAACACAAGCAGGGGGAGTGAGAGAGGGAGAAGCAGGCTTCCCGCCGAGCAGGGAGCCCGATGTGGGACTCGATTCCGGGTCTCTGGGATCATGACCTGAGCCGAAGGCAGTTGCTTAACCAACTGAGCCACCCAGGCGCCCCTTTCTTCTTTTTGTTTAAGTAGGCTCCATGCCCACTGTGGAGCCCAACCCCAGGTTTTAACTCATGACTCTGAGAGCAAGACATGAACTGAAATCAAGAGTGGGATGCTCAACCAACTGAGCCACCCAGTCTCTCCTCTAATTTTTTCTTACTATAGAAGAACTAAAGATAAATTTGGGTCTGTTAGCATCTGTAAGCATGTTTTGTGCTGTATTTAAAAATTGTGCTATGGAAAAGCACATGTTTTTAAATGTTATGAAATGTGTTTATAAATTTGCCAATCTAAAGAAGAAGAGAACTCACACTGCTTCCTGCTTAGTTTTTACTACAAATTAAGGTTTCTAGGAGTTAAGGATTCTAAGAAATGTAATTAAGACTACTGGAAAAAATAAAGGCAACAACTCCGTATGTATGGAAAGTAAGATGTGTGGTTTGGGTAAGCAAAGGAATAAAAACATTTTTGTTGAGAGAAAGGAAACTAGATTTATTCACAAGTGAGACTGTTTACTTCAAGAGGGAAAACTTAGGACAAAATCTGAATGGAAAAAGAAAGTTGTAGATGGTTTATGGAAAAAGGATTTTTAGTAAGTTTTATATGTGGTTGGTGCTGGCTAAGATTTGGTAAAGTTAAGTAAATGAGTTTTAATGTCAAAAATATACTGATGTGATATTCAATACTGTTTTCTCTTTGCTAGAGGACAAAGTTTTCTTGAACTATTGGGGTCTTCTCTTAATAAAAATATAAACAAAAGGTTTTCTTTCAAGTTATCTGCCCAGAAAATAAAGATTCTGCGTTTTGCCAAAATAATTCCTATGTTTAACAGGTCTTTGATTACATAAGAAAATGGGCTGGGTGGCTCAGTTAGTTAAGCGTCTGACTCTTGGTTTTGGCTGAGGTCATGATCTCAGGGTGATGAGATTGAGACCTGCATCAGGCTGTGCCCTGAGTGTGGAGTCGGCCTAAGACTCTCACAGCTGGCGGTGGGGAGGCACCTGAGTGGCTCAGTTGTTAAGCGTCTGCCTTCAGCTGGGGTCATGGTCCTGGGGTCCTGAGATAGAGCCCCACATCAAGCTACCGGCTCCATGGGAAGCCTGCTTCTCCCTCTGTCCTCTCCCCTGCTTGTGTTCCCTCTCTCACTGTATGTGTGTCTCTCTCTGTGTCAAATAAATAAATACAATTTTAAAAAAGAAAAAAAAGACTCTTACAACAGGGATACGTTGTAACAGGGTGGCTCAGTAGATTAAGTTTCTGCCATTGGCTCAGGTCATAATCCCGGTGTCCTGGGAGGGAGTCCCACGTTGGGCCCCTTGCCCAGCAGGGAGCCTACTTCTGCCTCTGTCTGCTGTTCTTCCTGCTTGCGCTCGCTTAATTGTTCTCTCTCTGAAAAATAAATAAATAAAATCTAAACAAAACAAAACAAAACCTCTCAAGACTCTGAAATCAGAACCTAAGCTGAGATCAAGAGTGGGACACTTAACCAAGAGCATTCTCTCTCTCTCTCTCTCTCTCTCTCAGAAAAAGAAAAAAAAAAGCGCTGAAGTCTGCTCACAACTATGTAGCCTTTATAATCTTTTATTGTCTTTTTCACTTTGGTTAAGTAATTAAATATTATTTTATAATGATTTGTGATCTCATTTAATCATACTTAATGTTTTATATTTTATATTAATTTATAATAAATATCCCATTTAATAAATATCAAAATATCCTATTAAATAAATAAATATCCTATTTAATCCTACTTAATCGAATGTTTTATGTTATTTTATATTAAAATATAATATAATATATTAAAATAAAATATAATATATATTTTATTTTATTATAAAATATAATATATAAAATATAATATATATTTTATTTTATTATAAAATATAATATATATAAAATATAATATATAATATATTGAAATAAAATATATGATTTCATAATGATTTGTGATCCTATTTAATGCTACTTAATCAAATGTTGAAGTCTTCAGATATTTTTTGGCATACTTCCAAAAGTCAAATTCTAAAATGAAATCTTTTGACCATAATCTAACTTTCCAGCAGTTCTCTGGAACATTTCCAAGATATCTGTGGAAAATTAAACTAATTGGGCTTATTTGGTATGTAAAGTTACATGGGAAGCTTTGTCAAGAAAGTGATACTAATCACTCAGATTATATTTGTACAGAGAGACGTTGTTAGGATAAGTGTTCTAAAATTGTATGAAACTCCTAGCAATCTGATTTCTTGGTATGTTATTATCTTGAGGTGCTGTGAGTCACAGAAATGATAAAATTTCCTCATTAGTTGCACTGTAATGAACGTGAATCAGATCTTCAACTGTGGCCCTTCTTAAGTCTTAACCATTTACAAGTTGCCATTTTACTCTGATGCTATGGTAGATGTGTTTCATCTTTAGTGAGACTCAAAAAAAACTCCTGAGTACAGTCTTCTCATACCTTGAGATCATAAAGCTGAACTATGTTAGAATTTCTAAACTAGTGGTGAAACTGGATTCAAGCAGAAAAAGAATCAGTAATATAGGACTGAACGAACTGAGAGGGATAATTATAATTTTTGTTATTTTTATTTGAAACATTGCTGACTTTAAAACTGTTTTGTTTTTCCAGATTTAAGGAAACCTTTCCTCTTACATTGACTTGACAGCAATTTGACAAAATACACCTTTGGAAACAAATTAAATATTTATCTTTTTCTCCCTATTCAATCCCTCCAGAATTCAAAACTTAATAAGTATTCTTGTATATTCATTGCAATGTACTTATTTGTCCAATGTCCAGTGTTCAAAATCCAGCGTCCAACAAGAGTTTGTTCTTCTTATGACAGGACATAATTGCAGTCGTTGGTTATATTACTAAAATTTTGACTGAAATGTCCTATTTGAGAAAGACATGCATAGATTCAGACATGACCAGACAGCTTTAAGGAACTAAGGCTGACTGTATGGAGCCAGTAAAGCCCCTTGAAAATACCATCCGGAAAAAAAAGGAAGGAAAAGAAAAACAAAGGAGGAAAGAAAAGAAGTGCAAAGAAAAGAAAAGATCATTCTGATACCTTGCTTATGCAGTTCCAGCAGCCTTAGCAGATGAGTAAAGAAGGTCACTTTCTGTCAGATACAGGAAGCTCAGGATATTTGGGGGAGCTGAAGAAGAGAAGAATTAACCCAAATCTACAGGTATTGCAGGGGAAGTCTGATGGCAAGTGTTTGGTTTGGATTCTGGATCTGAGAGGCTGTTGAAAGTTCAGTTTGGATATTCCTTATGAAAAGTTCCAGCAAAACAGGTTTTCTTTTGTTTTCATTTGTTTCTTTTTTTAATTCAAGTATAACTAACATATGTGTTGTATTAGTTTTAGGTTTACAATATAATGATTCAACAAGCCTGTACATTACTCAGTGCTCATCATAAGTATATTGTGTGGTTTTTTTTTTTTTAAGATTGTATTTATTTGACAGAAAGAAACACAGCCAGAGAGGGAACACAAGGAGGGGGAGTGAGAGAGGGAGAAGCAGGCTTCCTGCCGAGCAGGGAGCCCGATGTGGGGCTCGATCCTGGGTCTCCGGGATCATGACCTGAGCCAAAGGCAGTCGCCTAACCAACTGAGCCACCCAGGCGCCCCATCATAAGTATATTGTTAATCCTCTTCACCTATTTGACCCATCCTGCCATCCCCCTCACCTCTGGAAACCATCAGTTTGTTCTCTATAGTTAAGAATCTGTTTCTTATCTCTTTTTATTTCCCTTTGTTCATTTATTTTGTTTCTTAAATCTGCATATGAGTTAAATCGTATGGTATTTGTCTTTCTCTGACTTGTTTTGCTTATTATTATACCTCTAGTTCCATTCATGTTGTTGTAAATGGCAAGATTTCATCTTTTTTATGGTTGAGTAATATTCCAGTGTGTGTGTGTACCGCACCTTCTTTATTCATTCATCTGTTGAGGGACACTTGGGTTGCTTCCATATCATGCCTGTGGTAAATAATGCTGCAGTAAACATAAGGCTACTTATGTCTTTTCAAATTAGTGCTTTCATTTTCTTTGGTAAATACCCAATAGTGAAATCACTAGATCACATGGTAATTCTATTTTTAATTTTTTGAGCAACCTCCATATTGTTTTCCACAGTGGCTGCACCAGTTTGCATTCTGACCAACAGTGCATGAGTGTTCCTTTTTCTCACATCCTTGTCAACATTTATTGTCTCGTGTTTTTGATTGAGGTGATAACTTACTGTGGTTTTGATTTGCATTTCCCTGATGATTAGTGATGTTGAGCATCTTTTTTTGTGTTTATTGGCCATCTGTATGTCTTTGGAGAAATATCTATTCATGTTTTTTGCTAATGTTTAATTGGATTATTTATTTTTTGGTGTTAAGTTGTATAACTTCTTTATATATTTTGGATATTAACTCCTTATCAGGTATATAATTTTTGCAAATATCTTCTCCCATTTGGTGGGCTGTCTTTTTGTTTTGTTGATGGTTTCCTTTGCTGTACAAAAGCTTTTTATTTTAATGTAGTGCTAATAGTTTATTTTTTGCTTTTGTTTCCCCTGTCAAAGAAGACATATCTAGAAAAATGTTTCTATAGCTGATGTCAAAGAAACTACTGCCTATTTTTTTAAAGGATGTTTATGATTTCAGTTCTCACGTTTCAGGTCTTTAAACCATTGAGTTTATTTCTGTGTATGGTGTAAGGAATTGGTCCAGTTTATTCTCTGGCATGTGGCTGTCCAGTTTTCCCAGCACCATTTGCTGAAGAGGCTGTCTTTTTCCCACTGAATATTCTTGTCTCCTTATGTTATGATTATGGGTTTATTTCTGGGTGGTCTATTCTCTTTTGTTGATTATGTGTCTATTTTTCTGCCAGCATCATACTGTTAGACTACTATAGCTTGGTATAGTATAGATCTTGAAATCTGGGATTGTGATACCTCTAGTTTTGTTGTTCTTTTTCAAGATTGCTTTGGCTATTTGGGGTCTTTTGTGATTCCATACAAATCTTCGAATTATTTGTTCTAGTTCTAGTTCTATGAAAAGTACTATTGGTATTTTGATAGGGCTGGCATTAAATCTGCAGATTGCTTTGGGCAGTGTGGACATTATAACAATATTTATTCTTTCAATCCATGAACAAGGAATATCTTTCCATTTGTTTTTGTCCTCAGTTTCTTTCATCAATGTTTTATAGTTTTCAAAGTACAGGTCTTTCATCTTTTTGGTTAAATTTATTCCTAGGTATTATAATTTTTGGTACAATAATGAATAGGATATTTTCTTAATTTCTCTTTTGCTACTTCATTAATGTATAGAAATACAACAGATTTCTCTATATTGATTTTGAATCTTATGACTTATATGCATTTATCAGTTTCCAATAGTTTTTAGGTAGCTTTTCAGGTTTTCTATATAGAACATCATGTCATCTGCATATAGTAAAAGTTTGACTTCTTTCTTACCAATGTGGATGCCTTTTCTTTTTCTTTTCTGATTGCTGTGGCTAGGACTTCCAGCATTATGTTGAATAAAAGTGGTAGAGTGGACATCCCTTGAAGCAAGGATGCTGATCTTAGAGAAAAACTCTCAGTTTCTCACCATTGAGTATGATGTTAGATGTGGGTTTTTCATATATGACCTTTATTATGTTAAGGTATGTTCTCTCTAAATTTACTTTGTTCAGGGTTTTTATCATGAATGAATGTTATACTTCATCAAATGCTTCTCCTGTATCTATTGAAATAATTATATGGTTTTTATCTTTCCTCTTGTTGATGTCAGTACCACACTGATTGATTGGTGAATATTGAACCACCCTTGTGTCCCAGGAATAAACCCCACTTGGTTGTGGTAAATGATTTTTTAATGTATTTTTGGATTCAGTTAGCCAATATTTTGTTAAGGATTTCTCCAACAAAATAGGTTTTAAAAAGCCTACATGGTCAACTGCTATTCTTGTTGCACTTATGTAAATAATCAGATCAACTTATTTTTAAAACTAGGCTTACTTTGCAAATAAATTAGTATTAATTTAGTTATCTTCGGTAGAAATTAGAGTGATTATATAGAGAAAAACGTATGTTTCAATAACACACCTGTATAGGTATTAGATTCTTTTTAAAAAGATTTTATTTATTTGAGAGAGAGAGAGAATGAGAGCACATGCTTTGGTGGGTGTCAGTGGGGGAGGGGCAGAGGGAGAGGGAGAAGCAGACCAGGGAGCCCATACAGTGCTCGTCCTAGGACTCTGGGATCAGGACCTGAACAAAAGGCAGACACTTAACCAATTGAGCCACCCAGATGCCCCACAGATTCTAATATTGTTTATTATAAACTGGACTAGATCCTTATTTCTCCCAGTTTTCTCCAGTGTCTGGGTGCAAGTCTCCAAACTCATATTTTCTATTTTTCTCCCACCTTTCTGACTTGGAATCATTTAAGAACTAAAACTATATGTTTTCATGAAGCCCTACAAGCTAAATATGAATAACCTGATGTAAACTTCAGAGAGATCACCATAAAAGCTCACGTATAGATAATCTGAATGTCTGTTGTCTATGGGCCATTCAAAAAGACCAGAAATATTTGAACTCTACCAAGGAAAATCTGTGAGATTGCCACTGCTTGCTCTTACTGTATCTGAAAACACTTCCAATCTGACATCTAAAAATCTTCTGGGGGTGCCTAGGGGCTCATTCGTTAAGTGTCTGCTTTCTGCTTAGGTCATAAAACCAGGATCCTGTGTTCAAGCCTTGCATCAGGCTCTCTGCTCAGCAGGAAGCCTGCTTCTCCCATTCCCCTCTCCCCCTGCTTGTGTTCCCTCTCTCGGGATGTCTCTCTCTGTCAAATAAATAAAATCTTTTTTTTTTTTAAGATTTATTTATTTATTTATTTATTTATTTATTTATTTATTTGACAGAGAGAGAAGGAGAGAGATCACAAGTAGGCAGATAGTCCCACAGACAAAGAGGAAGCAGGCTCCCTGCCGAGCAGAGAGCCTGATGCGGGCCTCAATCCCAGGACCCTGGGATCACAACCTGAGCCGAAGGCAGAGGCTTTAACCCACTGAGCCACCCAGGCGCCCAATAAATAAAATCTTTAAAAAAATAAATAATACAGCATAAAAATCTGGACTGGAAAACTCAGAAATAAGTTTATAATTTGATCCAATTATTAATCATTGCTTTTCCTTTGTTTCCATAGAAATCTCACTTATTTAATACCAGTTTACGTAAATCATAGGCTTAACTTTGAGAACACACCTACATTCCTGACTCTTGAAATGAGTTTAACTGAACTGATCTATTGTCAGGGCTAAGAGACTAAATCAGTAAGACAGAACAATCTACCAACTCCATTTCTAATGTGTAAAACTTCAGGGAAGTTTCAGAGGCGGGAACTGTAGGGGCCAAGGGCAGTTGAGCCACCTTGGCGTGAAGATACTATTTTGAGTTAAATGTAATGAAAACCCAGCACATACAGGGAAAGCTCTTTACCTCCCCCTTTAACTGTCTGCCCATACTGGGAAGAGAGTTATTAACAGATATTCCTCTTTACCTAAGAAATTTACCTGCATAAACTGGCAACCTTTGTTTTCCAAACATCTCTCAGCTTCCTGCTAATGGTCTTCCTCCCTCTGTACCACCAGACCCCTACACCTCTCCTTAGCTCAGGATGTCATGAGAGCCTTCTATTAGCAGTCTGGATTTTCTTGTCTGAGTGGATTACTCATATGTATGAAATTAAACTTGATTTTCTTCTGTTCATCTGTCTCATGTCAGTTGATTCTCAGTCCAGCAGACTAAAAGGTAGAGGGATTCAGCTTGTTGCCAATCTCAAATAAAAGCATTCAGTCTTTCATCATCAGGCATGATGTTAGCCCTAGGTTTTTCCTAAGTAAGGCATTTCACTTTCTATTTTGCTGAAAGTTCTTTTTTTTTTTTTAAATCATGAGTGAATGTTGAATTTTATCAGGTGTTCTTTATTGATCTATTGAGATGATCATACAATCTTTGGAAATCTGTTATTCTAGTGAATTACAGTCATTCATTTTCAAAGGTTGACTCAATCTTGCATCTACAATTTGAAGAGCATGAGAAAAGGGAACCTAGTGCAATTGGCCAGGCTTTCCTTCCTACATCTTAAGATGACTGCATTCTTTTACAGACGGCCACAGCTTCTTTGAGCAGTCTAGAGAATTCCTTCCATCCTTTCCCCCTCTCTTCAGGCCTAAAGTTCACGGAGGGTTCAGGCAAAGTCCTGCACCGACTGTTTTACTTTTCTGAAATATGGCCCACCTGTTTGTAAACGGTCCCTTTATGAAACTCTCCTCACGTACTCTGTGCAATTTTTTTTTACTGGGGTCCAGCTAATATCAAATTACAGTATCGTGTCCTTTAGTAATGATGGCAAGCTGAGGACAGAGCAGAAGCTGACACCCCACAACCACATTTACAAAGAGATCGCAATCATAAGGCCTGAACCTCCCTCAGTTCACAAATGTCTTAGCAGTTTACAAGAACACAAAGCATTTCTATCAATAACCTAGCTTCCAGAAGGAAATGTAGATATAATTAAGTGCCCTTAGAACCTGTAGCCCTTTGACAGGCAATTGAAGCTGCCAGAGTGTATTCCTTCAGGAAGTTTCCAACTATCTTTTTCTTTTTATTGTTACTTAAAAAAAATTTTTTTCCAGTGTTCCAAGATTCATTCCCCATTCCCCACACCCAGTGCTCCACGCTTTAGGTGTCCTCAGTACCCACCACCAGGCTCTCCCATCCCCCACTCCCCTCCCTCCAAGTCCCTCAGTTTCTTTCTGTGTCCAAAGTCTCTGTTGTCTCGTTTCTCTCCCTGGATTACCCTACTTCCCGTTTACTTTCCTTCTCCCACTGTCCTCCAGGTTACCCCTCATGCACCGCAAGTAAGTGAAACCATGTGATACTTGACTTTCTCTTCTTGGCTTATTTCACTCAGCATAATCTCTTCCAGT
>PITA01028705.1:0-18974 GCA_004023965.1 Spilogale gracilis | reverse complement strand
GAACAGAGGGAGAGAGACCAGCAGACTGCACTGGGAGCAGAGCCGGACCCAGGGCTCCAACCCATGACCCTGAGATCTTGACCTGAGCCAAAATAAAAAGTTAGATGCTTAACCTACTGAACCACCCAGACACCCCTGGAATAGGTTTAAGACAGAATGGAAGGAGGACTTTTTAGTAGTTTTTGCTGTATACTGAATAGAGGAACAGGTTGAAAACTATAAGTAGACATATGGGACCAAAGCTTATTTTTTAAAAAATAGGAAAATATAGCCTATTTGTATTCTAATGGCATCACATTTTGAGAACTACTGATCTGTACTAATCAGTTCTAAAGATAAAGGTAGCTGAAGACAACTACAGAGTAATGTATCTTTAATATGGACTAAAAATCTAATGCAGGATAGTCAGAAGAAAGGCAGGGAATGACAATGGGCCTTTCCTTGGAGGAAAAGGACCCCATCCTATTATTCTAGACTTTATTCAGTACCCCAGCTTTAAGTCTTCTTACTGGAAGGACTTATAACTTTTATGTGTCAGAAAGCAAAGAACGGCCTTGGGCATCCTAACCCAGGCCCAGGGATCAGCTCAGCACCCAGTGGTATATTTAAGCAAGAATTTGATCTGGTGGTCATACGGCTGCATGCCTTAGGACAGTAACATGTGCAACCCTCTTGATCTGAAACACCACCCTGGACAGAGCCCTTCACCCTTTCCCACGTGAACAACTACCTGATAGCTAGATGAGCGTGTGAACAAAAACCTGATTGGATGACAGATACATGGAGATACACGGAGGGTTAATCAGATTAAAACAGCCCACACCAAAGATCCCATAAAAACCGCCAGAGTTAACCACCAAATCAGTAACCCTCCTGAGTCCCTTTCCTCTTCAGGAGCTTTGTACTATCATTCAATAAACTTTGCTTTGATGCCCACCACTCTTCGTGTAGTCTACCTCTTCATTCTTCAAAGCAGCATGACCAAGAACTGTGGGCACTAAAGGAAAAGAAAGCTTTCAACAAAACTAAACTGCATAAAATATACAGCATGGATAGACCATATAGAGAATTATTCACCAGCTTATGGTATATTTAGAAGCAGGGTACATAAGAACAACCTAAAAGAAACATCAGAATTTGTACTGTAAAATATTAAATTCACCACTTTGTGAGACACACTATGTAGAGCAGTACATTTCTGGAATATGCTAAAGCACACAAACAAATGAGTCTGCAATTTTTCCAAAATGAAAGATTTCATTTCAGATCAGTTTGAACAATTCTTGTAGAAAATATCTAACGTACATGAGGTAAACAATTCAAACACTTTAGGCAAACTTCCCTACCTTTACATAATTATCAGAATATTTGACATTTTACTTCCATTTTTTGACGCATCATTACTGGAAATAAAGCATGAGATTTCAGTTTCAAACAAAATGAAGTTTATCTTCCCAAAGTAATATTTTACCAGTTTCTTTAGGTCTTTTTCCTTTCTTTTAGCTATAAAGTAAAAGACTATCAGAAATATAATTTAACCTATCAAAAATCTAATTAATATATCTGACCAAATAAGCTGATTGATTTTTACTATCTGTACTAGCTCAAAATTATTGTGAATTTGCTATTTCTATTACTATATTGTTTGCTTTGTTTACTAAACAAAAAATATTTCATTTGGGTCATAAGGCTAAAATGAAGTATAAATACTGTCATATGTACTTGAGATGGTCATATGGTCAAATGCCTTTAAACATTTTAGAAAGGGGAATTACATTTTAAAAACTGTGGACAATGGCAAAGAAAAAATGCTGGCAATCTGGTCATGATTTGAAGATTAAACTTGGTTTTACTGATGGTACATGAGAGTTAGTTCCAGTGAGGTATGTCTTAAAGGTTTATAAATAAAGGTGATTATCCTAAACTTAAAGGAAAGAGGAAGCCTGTTGTGTAGAATTGGATGCCCGATGCCATGAAACATTCCGTTCAAACTAATTCTCCTTGTTCCAATTCTATGTGTTAAAAACGGAATTCAACTGAGTAAATTTTAAACATTTAGTTGGCTTTATTCAACAATTCATATATCAGGCAGCATCCCATCTAGCAAGTAGAAAAGCTCTGAGAAGCTCTACAAAATGGAAGACTTTTAAAGGCAGAAAGAGGACAGGACACAGAAGCCCTTAAGAAAAAAAAAAAGGCTCTTTTCAGGCAAGGTCACCCTCCTTTGGGGAAAGGCAGGGGGTCTATTAAGCACTTTACCTCAGTAGTGCTAATCAGGAAATTCCAGATTGACTGGTTAAAGGTTGAATTCTGCACTTACATTCTGGTTTGCTGTCAGTGGGGGCAAATGACTCATTTTTAAAAAACTTTTTCTATCATTTTTATTTTTATTTTTATTACTTTTTAAAAATTCCCATATAATTAACATAAAGTGTTATTAGTTTCAGGTATACAGTATAGTGATTCAGCAATTCTACACATTACTCAGTGCTCATTAGGATACGGGTACTCTTAATCCCTTTCACCTATTTCAACCATCTCCCCCATTCACCGCCCCTCTGGCAACCACCAGTTTGTTCTCTACACTTAACTCTTTTTTTGTTTAATGCTTGCATCATCACTGTGGTACAACACAAAGAGAGGTATAATTCAATCCCAGTATCACGGTATTCTGTGTTAACATCTCACCCTTTGCTGTCTTTCTCTTTTTCCTGTTATACTTGAAGGTACTAGAAAACATCTCATTAGGAAACACCTTCACCAGATAGTATGAAATATAATCAATGCTTTGGGAAACACTACATACAACTAAAGTCAAAAGTAAGGTTTCCTAAACAGGGTCCTGTGTGGCTCAGTCAGTTGAGTGTCTGCCTTCATATGATCTCAGAGTTCTGGGATGGAGTACTGAGTTGGGCTTTCTGCTCAGCAGGGAGTCTGCTTCACCCTCTCCCTCTGCCCTCCCCGCCCTGCTGCTCATGCTTGGGCTCTCTCTCTCATTGTCTCAAATAAATGAAGATCTTAAAAAAAAAAGGTTTTCCAAACAGTTGTTTTGCTAGGTTGAACTGGTCTACCCTCCCACAATGGGATGGAGAAGTAAAGGTTTCGTGCAATGAATACTAAATGAGTATCAGTACTGATTATACTAAGGTCAACCATTCAATTAAGGAGTATATATATATTTAAAGATATTATTTATTTGACAGAGAGAGACACAGTGAGAGAGAGACCACAAGCAGGGGAGCAACAGAGGGGGAGGGAGAAGCAGGCTTCCCGCTGAGCAGGGAGCCCAATATGGGGCTCGATCCCAGGCCCCTGGAATCATGATCTGAGCCAAAGGCAGATACCTAAAGACTGAGCCACCTAGGTGCCCCAAGTAGTACATTTAACTTAAATGGTCTTTTATTTTCAAATGTTACTTTCTCAGAAATGAATCAGTAATGTCATAGCACTCATCACACCAAGAAATATTTTGTTAGTGATAAGGGCAAGCTGAATTCAGTAACAGCAGCAACAACAAAATATATATGTAATGAATCCACGTATTGAAGAAGCCAAGAATTAAATCATTTTTAGTTTATTTACTCATTCAGAAACCATTCAAATCAAACATTTCATTTTCTATAGACATAATATTCTGCCATCTACAGAACTAGAGAATGTAAAAGAAAGTGATTCTGCACGATCAGCTATAATATTTACAAAGGTTCCTAATGCCTCCAGTTATTTTTTAAAGACTTAAAACAATACCTAGTACAATGCCTAGTTGCTCCAGCAGTCATTAAGATTTTAGTTCGGTTCCTTGGATTATCTTCCGAATCTTCTCAGCATCATTTTGTACAATTTTATTGGATGGATCAATCTTAAGTGCAGCTTCATAATCCTGTAGGCCTGTGTTTATGTAGCAATGAGGGTCAGTAAAATTAATACTGTATAAATACTTGTGTTATCTAGATGATATTTTTAAATAAAAATCGCCATTACGAACATGGTTCAGGACAAGTATCAGGTTGTAAATCAGATTCTCATTTTCACACATGTATCTCTATGTAGTATTTCTAAAATATTGCAGAAATTTTTCAATAATTTCAGGAAAAATTATACTCATTACATTCAGGATTCAGTAAGAAGCAGTTTGGGGTGTTTTTTTTTTTTAATATTTTAAAATGTATTTAATCTCTACACCCAATGCGGGGCTTGAACTCATGATCCCAAGTTCAAGAACTGCACACTTTTCAGACTGAGTCATCCAAGCACCACAGAAGCAATTATTTTAAGTTCAAGTACAAATAAACTAACAGCTTAAACTCATTAAAGCATGAACAGATTCAATAAAACTCACACATAAAAAGGACATCTTTACTATCTCAATGAGAAAGTACTGAATGGCATCTTACTTAGAAATTCTAGATTAAAAAAATAATTTTGGTAGACTCAATCCATTCATTATGTAATTCACAGACTACAGTTTGTGGTTTTTTCCACAGTTTTCCTATCTACAGAATTCCTTGAGGAAATTTAGTTTACAAAGAAAGCATTGTGGACTGTTTGTTAATAAGTCTTTACCAACATAAGCAGTGGGAAAATTTCTTTGAGACTAAGGAAACTTGAATTCTAAGTGCTACTAATTTGCCATACCACTTGAGGTAAATCACTTAACTGCTCCAAGCCTCCATTTTCTCATCTTTAAAATGAAGTGTACTTTTAGCTCAAAAAGTCTATGATGCCACAATTTCTCAAGAATGCTTTAAAATACTTCATTCCTGTCTTGATAATTTTTATCTTCATGAAGTTGGATAAGAGACTAAAAATAAAGAGCACATAAATCTAATTTGGATGCTTTGGTTAGAAAAATCTCCTCAAAAATATCAGAAACAAGTTTAAAACTGAAGTCAGAAATAATAAAACCTTACAGACTAGCCCATTCCCTGTCAAGGCATCCTCAAGGAGTATGCCTCTAGGTCTTGAATAAAGGAAAGTTGACTGGTCCTCTGGGTAAGGAGGTATGGGAAGAAGAGCATTAAAGATAAAACACTGACTACTACGAAATTTTGCCTTTTGGAGCAATATGAGTAACTGCAAAATGTCCCTAATTACATTAAAAATGAAAAACAATAAAAAAATAAGCATTATGGCTTCTATACACATGAGGCTGAAACAAAGCTTAGTACAGTTTCACAAACTTAAGCAATGATCATACACTGTGGTAGATCAGTTGTTTCTGAGCTTGTGTGTGTGTGTGTGTGTGTGTGTGTGTGTGTGTGACCAAAGTAGTTCATTTTAAATTTTCATCATATCTTAAGTGACTCATTCATATCCTTTATCACACATATTTCCATTAAAAAGTTGTCTGGACACTATAGCATTTTCCTACACCTAAACTTGTTGTTCACATCTTGTCTTAACTGCCTTTTACAACAATAATTTTTTTAAATACTTCAAAATCATTTTTGTCAGGTAATTTTCAAAGAATATACTAAATGCTAAAAATACAAAACAGTGGAGTCCTAAAAAGTTATGATCTTAAATAATCCCAGTAATATTTTTTTCAGAATATAACATGGAACTTAAAACATTTCTATCAATTTCTTACCTTCTATGTACAATTCTAGTTGACAGAATGCTGTCCCACGTCGTAGATATGCCTTCATTCTTCCATTAGCATTGTCTGCGACAGGTGGTGTCAATAACTCTAGTGCCTTACAAAATAAAATAAGGGAAAGACAATTTCCTATTTAAACTCGAGCAAAAACACGATAAAAAGCTTAACTTTAAAACAAGCCTCAAGCCTCACCAAATTTTTTTACTTAACTGGCACAGAAATTAATCAAATAGTTGTATTTGTGTTGAAAGTAAGGAAATTCTCAATTGTTCCTATATAAGATTCATACCCTTTTTCTCCTAAACTGATGATTCTCCCAAAGTGATGATCACTTGAAACCTCTACAGCTTTATCTTTATTAGCAGAAATGATTAAGAATATTGGAGGTATTGCATTCAAATTGGGTAATTCCATTCACTCATTCAATAAGTATTTGTGCACAGAATGATGCTAGTAAAAGGAAAACTGGATAATGAAAATATTGTCAGATCTTTTAATATCTTAATGAGATCAAAGCATGAAGATCTGGTTATTTCCTTCCTATTTTCAATCTCAAGGAGCCCCATAAGAGATTTTTGCATATGATTTCTCCCTAAAACAGATTAATTTGACATAAAAAAGAGGGAAAAAACTAGCACTTTAAGATAATGACATGATATTAATAGTAAAATTAGGGCATACTAGGTTGCTCTGATAATTGAGAAATTATAGAGCTACCCTTCTACTGTGCAAGTGGCAGTGGTAATAAGAAAAAAAACAAGTTTTCTTCCTTCAACCTTTCATTAAGTCTGCAAAACTTTAATAAGATAAAGGGTCAGCACAAACTGACAACCATTTACTCATTTCCTTGTGACCTTCAACTGATATACCAAGGCAATATAGTGCCTGGAAGTCTCCAAGAAAAAATCAGTTTCTTGTTGATTCAAATAAAAACCTTTTTTTTTTCAGTAAAAAAACCATAACCAACAAAAGGACTCTTAAAATACTTGCAACTCAAGCACACAAACTTTAAAAGAAAAAAGATTAAGGGTATCATTTAACTAATAAATAAGATGATAATAATTTTAAAGCACCATATCTAAATAAATAAATAAATAAATAAATAAATATATATATATACCTTAGAAGAATCTTCAATGGCCTTATGTAAGTTTTTTAGTTTTAGGTGGCAAGCAGCCCGATTCAAATACAATAGTGGAATCTTGTTATTTAGTCTTATGGCTAAGTTGTATGCATTAATAGCTGCCAAGTAGTTTTCTTTTGCAAACAATTTGCTAATAAGACAAAAAGAGAAAAGGAAAACAATGTAATACTGAAAAAGAAACACAGAAATAATACCTAACAATATTTAGCAGAGGAGATGGCTTACCTCCTTTTTCATTCCCTGTACAATGAACTTTGTTCCAAGGCTGCACCAACTCCATCTTTCCTTAACATGCATCAGTGTGTAATCAGTCTGAATGGACTGACCTCAACCCCACATCCAAGGGTACCCATCTGTAGTTTAAACCAGTAAGCATATTTCCACCCTGTTGACTACAATGACTGACTTGGGAGGGGTTTATGACCTAAAGTGGTCTGTTCAGAATGAAGCCTATGACTTTGTTTCTAAAGTTAGAAAATGGAAAGTTGGGAAAACTCCTTTTACTGGATACAAGTGAAGAAAGCATACAGCCCAAACTGTCAGTGACCATGATTAATACCATGGGAACAACCAGCACTTGAATAAAGCTGATACTATGGATTTATGAAAAGAATAAAAAGGCAGACATAAACTGAGTCCTTAATGATATGTATGGTTAAACTATTGGATCAAGCTTTATCTGAAATGCAACATACCTTTAGCTTTTTAGTTATATAAGCCAATAAATATCTTTTAAAATAGAGCCAATTTAGGGGTGCCTGGGTGGCTCAGTTGGTTAGGCGACTGCCTTCGGCTCAGGTCATGATCCTGGAGACCCCGGATCGAGTCCCACATCAGGCTCCCCACTCGGCGGGAGGCCTGCTTCTCCCTCTCTCACTCCCCCTGCTTGTGTTCCCTCTCTGGCTGTGTTTCTGTCAAATAAATAAAACCTTTAAAAAAAAAATAGAGCCAATTTAAACTGGGTTTTTTTGTTACAAAAAGCATCTAATAGATCAAATCTTCCAAAATCCTCTTCAAATAGATGCCCATAGTTAAACGATTTAGTTAAAGTATAAAGTGTTTCTTTATTTTTATGCACAATTCCTTAGAATTTTGAAAAGTGCATAAACAAAAGGAAAATAGGAAATACCAAATATAAAAAGCACCATAAAACACTTTGTATTGGGGTGCCTGGGTGGCTCAGTCATTAAGCGTCTGCCTTCAGCTAGGGTCATGATCCCAGGGTCCTGGGATCGAGCCCCACATCGGGCTCCCTGCTCGGCAGGAAGCCTGCTTCTCCCTCTCCCACTCCCCCTGCTTGTGTTCCCTGTCTAGCTGTTTCTCTCTCTGTCAAATAAATAAATACAGTCTTTAAAAAGAAAAAAACCACTTTGTATTCACGTCCAGTTGATTGTACTGTATACTGTATAGTTCTAGAACATGATGACATCAGAAGTAAAAGCACCCAGTAAATCATTAGTAAAAGGGAAGATGGCACTACTGTGACATCTAACCTAAGTCTGAATCAAGTTTAAAATAGCCTGCGCAAACTAGAAAAGCTAATTCTTGGTAACAGTTTATGTTTCTGAAGTACCTCATATCAGCTAGGATATTTCTGAATGCAAGTAACAGACTGAATCATTTAAACAAGTAAGGAAATATATTCTCTCACATTTAAAAAGTCCAGACCATGGAGAGGCTCCAAGCCCAATGAAATCAGCAGCTTGAGGATGTTATCCTAAGGCCTAAGTAAGGTTCCTTTCACTTCATTTCTCCATTCTACTGTACTCAGCAGCTCCTTCATCCTAGGGCTGATTTTCTCATGGTTATAAGGTGGCTGCATAATTTCGGGTGCCGTATTAAACAATATTCATTAGAAGAAAATGAGACATTATCTTCTGGCATATGCTCCTTAAGAGCAAGAAAACCTTTCCCAGAAATCTCCTGGTTCATCTCCTTTCCCATCTCACTGACCAAGAGTACCTACCCTTAAAAAAATATTCTGCCTTAATAAAACCACCAGCCTCTCCCTCTCTTCCTCAATCTCTCTCCCCCTCTATCTCTCTCTCCTTACTTTTACTCCTTAATACTACAAATTGCTGTTTTGGAGCATTTAAGAAAATTCAACAACATGATCATCTTTTCATATTAAGAAATATGGAGATAAACTATTTTTACAGAGTTGTTGTTGTTATTGTTGTTGTTGTTATTTTTACAAAGAAGTCTCTAATTTGTGTGAGGATTTCTGAAACCAGTCTCCTCCTACTGATGGACATTTAGAGTTTTTGTTTCCCAATCCTTTGCTTTTATAAACAACATTACAATAAATATTTTTGTTCATCTAACTAAAAACAAAACTACAACACAAATAAAAACCCCCCAGCAATGTAAGGAAAACAACCTTGATTTGTTGAAGTCAATCAGAATTTATCCTGGAACTTGGGAAAGCTCCCCATCTAAGTTGCAAGGGTAAGTTCTACACACCTAAACAAAATTGGGTCTCAGCCAGTAAGGATAAAGGGAGACCATATATTTTGGCCAGATAACCAATAGTGTCTATTACAAGCCTCTTTTTTCTTTTTTAAGATTTTATTTATTTAGTTGACACAGAGAGACACAGCTAGAGAGGAAACACAAGCAGGGGGAGCGAGAGAGGGAGAAGCAGGCTTCCTGCTGAGCAGAGAGCATGATGCAGGGCTCGATCCCAGGACTCTGGGATCATGACCTGAGCTGAGGGCAGACGCTTAATGACTGAGCCACCCAGACACTCCCTACAAGCCTTTTTTAAAACTTGTGATAGAATATATATAACAAAATTTACCATTTTTAACCATTTTTAAATGTATTAAGTACATTTACACTGTTGTACAACCATCACCAATATCCATCTCCAGACCTTTTTCATCTTCTGAAACTGAAACTCTGTACCCCTTAAACATTAACTCCCCATTCCCTCCTATCTTTGACAACCACTATTCTACTTCTGTTCTGTGAATCTGACTGCTCTAGGTACCTCATATAAGTGGAATCATACAGTATTTTTCCTTTTTTAACTGGCTTGTTTCACTTAGCATAATGTCTTCAAGGCTCATCCATGTTGTAGTGTGCAACAGGAGTTTCTTCCTTTTAAAGGCTGTATAATAGTCTCTTGTATGGATATACCACATTTTGTTTACCAAAATATCCATCAAAGGACACCTGGGTTGCTTCCACCTCCTGGTTATTGTGAATAATGCTACCATGAACATGGGTGTACAAATAACCTATTTGTGTCCGTGCTTTCAGTCTTTTGTGTATATACCCTGAAGTGGGATTGATGGATCACAGGGTAATTCTATTTTTAATTTTTGAGGAGCCTCCATACTACATACCATCTTACATTCCCACCAACAATGTTCAAGGGTTCTAATTTTTCTATATCCTCACCAACTCTTGTTATTTGTGGCTTTTTTTGATAACAGCCATTGTAATGTGTGTAAAGTAGTATCCCATTGTGACTTTGATTTGCATTTTCTAAATAATTAGTGATATTCAACATCTTTTCATGTGTTTTTGCCATCTGTATATCTCTTCTTTAGAGAAATGTCTATTTAAGTCCTTTACCTTTCTATTTATCTGTTTTTCTTTCCTTTTTAAAAAGGTTGTGTGTTTTATAGCTGTTGCATTCAGAAGTTCTTTTCTTTTAAGACTTATTTATTTATTTGAGGGAAGGGCCAGAGGGAGACAGAGAAAGAAACCCATGCAGACTCTGCTGAATATGGAGCCGACATGGGGCTCGATCTCATGACCCTGAGATCAGACCTGAGCCGAAACCAAGAGTAGGATGCTTAACCAGCTACACCACCCAGGGACCACACAGCAGTTCTTTATATATAGTCTGGATATTACCCTTATCAGATGTATGATTTGCAAATATTTTCTCCATTCCACGGTTTGTCTTTTCACTCTGTTAGTAGTGTCCTTCATAGACAAAAGTTTTTAATTTTGATGCATTTCAATTAAAGTATTTTTCTTTTGTTGTCTGTGCTTTTTAATTTTTTTTTTATTTTAGAGAGAGAAAGAGAAAGCATGTGAGCAGGGATGTGGGAAGGGCAGAGGGAGAGGGAGAGAAAAAAATCTCAAGTATACTCCCTGCTGAGCACAGAGCCTCACTCAAGCCTCAATCTCATGACTCTGAGATCATGACCTGAGCCAAAATCAAGAGTCAGACACTTAATTGACTGAGCCACCCAGGCACCCCAATGCTTTTGATGTCACATTCAAGAAATATTGCCAAATCCAACGTCATGAAGTACTCTGTGTTTTATTCTAAGAATTTTATAGTGTTACTCCTTATGTTTAAATGTTTGATTTATTTCGAGTTAATTTTTATATAAGGTGTTAAGGGTCCAAATTCATTCTTTTTGATATTAATTTCCAGTTTTCTCACCACCATGTGTTTAAAAGACTATCCTTTCTACCTTGAATAATTGTTGAAAATCATTTGATTCTAGAAGGGAGGGCTATTTCTAGACTACTCCATTGGTCTATATGTCTATACAAATCTTATATTAACATACACATTTTGAAGAACAGTTCCATTTTTGGGGCACCTGGGTGGGTCAGTTGGTTAAGTGTGTCTGTCTCTTGATTTCGGCTCAGGTCACGATCTCAGGGTTGTGGAATTAAGTCCATATCAGGCTCCACACTGGGCATGGAGCCTGCTTCAGATTCTCTCTCCTCTCCCTCAGCCACTTCCCCCTCTAAAAACATAAAAACTAAAATAAAAAATTTAAGAATTTTAAAAAATAAATGTAGAGCAGTTCCATTCATCATCTTTCACATAAGTTTACAGTTTTATAATATAACAGTTTTGTCAGAAAAATTTTCCCAGGTACTAAGGGAAAAAGAATTTACAATTTGTATTATTAAAAGAACCAATTATAGAAGGCATAATAGCAAGAAATATGAAGTATTAAAATATTTTAATGTTTACATATACATATTAAAATATAAATCCAAATGAACGTTCATTCTTTTAAGTTCAATTCCACTACAAACATCCAAGAATTTGCTTTAGGGCTTTCAGAATGATTCTGAACTTGGAAAGAGTCAAATTTCAAACGGAAGGGGGGAAAAACTTAAACCTGTATCTAAAGGGCAGTAACCTTTGAACATCAAACTTAAATAGAGAAGTTAATAACCATGAAGTCTCTCTTAATGTTCCAAATAAGGCAATGTCAATGAAAAGAATTATGCAAAAGTATTCATTAATTCAACACATACTAAGTGCTTATTATACTGCATATACAACGAGAACAAAAGAGTCATAGACAACTGCAAATATTCCTGTCATTTTTATGATGACTGACTGGTGTACTTTTATAAAGAAACATTCTGATTCACAATGGCCAAAAGGGCCAAAGATTTTGTACAAGAGTTGAGTGTGGGAGAAGCAACCAGAGGCAGGCTGGATAGGAAAGAAACACTGCAGAGAAAAGTGAAGAAAAGGGCAGGAGAAAGGTAGGAGAAATCAGAAGAAGGCTTAGACACCGCAATAGGGGCCGGAGCGATACATATTCCAAGAGAAGACAGAATCGTTCTGTGGAGTGGGCAGTAAGAACTGTAACAGCCACCTGCCCCTGAAAGGACTTTAAAAGCCCTTGTCTCTTTCAGCATCTCATCATTCAGCATAGTATCTTGAGAGCTTCTAAAGCTGAGTAGCAGCATGCCTTAGTGAAGGCACATCAAAAAGTACAATTTAGCATTCACTACGGAAACAGGAAAAGGAAACCACATACTCAACAAAATCAAACCTGTATCTAAAGTTAGGCCATAATAGGTACTGTACTGCAACAGAATATTATGGGCTATAAAATGCGTACTAACAAGCAACTGAACAAAATATTTACATAATTACCTCAAAGAATTATCTTAGAATATGGATTCTAAACTTCTTTAAGTCAGGCAAAAGGTTAACATATAAGAAAACTGTTTTATCTCCAGAAACAGAGTTTTTAAAATGTAGCAGAGCAAGGCAGATATGGCAAATCTGTCCTGAAAGTAGGCAGGTGCAAAGGGCCATAGGGGATGATCCTCCATGGGAATCTTACATTCACGCATGTCTTACATCAGATGCCCAGCTTTTAACTGGGACAATCTTTTCAAAGATGTTTGTATAGCACAGTCTTGGAAAAGAGAGATAGTGTCTTCCTCTGAGGCAAAGAACAGATTTACTTTCTATTCAGTATGAAAAAAAAAGATAATACCTCCTCGTGTGGCAAAGTTTGGACATATTTACTTACAATCCTCTTATGAAAAATTGGTATGCCTTGGGGGCACCTGGGTGGCTCAGTTGGTTAAGCAACTGACTCTCGCTTTTGGCTCAGGTCATGATCTTGGGGTCCTGGAATTGAGCCCCATGTCGGGCTCCTGCTCAGCACAGAGTCTCCTTGTCCCTCTCCCTCACGCTCTGTACCCCCACCCTTCCCCACTCCCACTCTCACATATTCTCTCTCTCTCTCTCTCTCTCTCTCTCTCTCTCTCTGTAGCAAGTAAAAGTAAATTTTTAAAAAATATGCTCCTTAAATACGGTGTTCTGAGCTGTGGTTCAAACCTGGGCCTGCCTTTGCATTGGCTTTGTGGGATTTGAGGGGCAAAGGGAAACAACACGAAGCTCACACAGCTTGCTGTGCCTTGAGTATAGTCCTTTGTCTCTGACCCATGAGTGTCCTGTCTTCTCCTCCGTATCCATGAAACTGTGGTAGGCTAACCCTTCACAGTTCTTGCCAGGGCATGGACCCAAACTAAGAATTAGAAAGAAATTCAATTTGGCAAGTAGGATTGTATCCTGTGTTGGGAGGAGATGGTCAATAATCAGCATCAAAAAAGTCCAAAACAAAGTAAAAGGACATCCAGACAGGCAGATGGAATCCAACCACAGAGCACACACAAACAACAAGTAGAAATATAGACTCTGGCAGACGAGGTTAGTCTGTCAGCAGGTCCTCTAAACAAAGCTGGGGTTCAGAAGTAGAATTAGCCTGGTAGCAAAAGGAAAAGCAAAAGCAAACCAGATCCTCAATCTTAAAAGGACTGGGGTACTAGGCAGGCTACAAAATCTGGCACTGAGACCAAAAGAATAAAAAGAAAATTCAGGGGACACCTAGGTGGCTCAGTCAGATAAGCTTCTGACTCTTGATCGCAGCTCGGGTCTTGATCTCAGCGTGAGTTCAAGCCCCATGTATGAAGGAAAGGGAAGGGAAGAGAAGCTAAGTTCAGTTCACACATAAGCACTAGTGTAGACAATGATTTTATGTAATAATAGCAATATGATGCTGGGAGCTAGACTGGAAAATAATATACCTTTAAATCCCTCCTATGTAACATTAGACCTTGCTGTAGAAAGTGAGGTATGCAGAAAGGACTCAAGTAGCCCTAGAGTGGGAAAAGAAGGATTTAAGTCTGAAGTTAAGACAGAGTCCTAAAAAACTTACGCTAAAAATCAAGCACAGAGCAATGTCAGTGACACAGAACAATGGTCCATTTACTTTATATGATTGCAAGTGTCTAGAAGGGTAGCTATTAAAGTTGTTTACCGATTCTGAGTCATGTAAGCCTGTTAAATAACATCATACTACGCACATATCTAATTTAGAGCATCAAGACTCTGTTTTATATGAGATGGTCTCAGTTAAAAAGCTCTCTGGTACATAAGGTTAATTGGAACAGGTAAATTGTTTTCATGAGCAAATAAAATTACCTAGGCTTCTCTATTTTCCCAAAAGGTAGAGATGTGGCATTTAAAACTAAAACACAGCAATGGAAGGGCAGGTAGATAAAAATGAAAAAGCTATTGCTCTTTTGAAAAATTTGTCCACCTCTACCCTTTTGTGAAACAAGTGTCCCATGGGTTTTAGCAGAGTAAGAACAGCTGGACTATTTTCACCTGTGTAATTATAGAAGGCTATCGTGAAACAAAGCCTCCAGAGATGAAAGTATTTCATCCTTTGGCTTAAATTCAACACACTACTTCTGACTCGGTTCTATTATGCCTATTTCTATCTTTTGTACTGCATTACATTATTAGCGAGGATATAATTCTAACAAGTCTTACCTTTCCTTTTATCTATTTGTACTTGGCACTATGATTAACCTACTTTGTTCTATTTCTCTGGGTGTTCTCAGTTACTAAGTTTTCTTCCATCTCTCTTCATTTTCAACTCTCTTTCTCTGATCTTCTTATTTTCCTTCTCCTTCTTTTTCTAATTGAAGGTGGTAAGGCAAAAGCATATACAAACAAAAGAGGTGGAAAGTAATGACAATCTACCATGTCTGACTGCTGCAAAGTCTACTTTTGCACTAGGGCTGCTGCCAATTCGTTGTTTCTGCCAGGAGTCAATTTTATTTCTATGTTTTAATTTTTTTGATTTTTAGTTTTATTTTAACACACACACATGCGCACACACACACACACACACACACACACACACACAGAAAGTTTTGCTGCAATTGTCAAAGTTCCAATCTAGGCTCAACAATTTTATCTGCCCTTTCTACTCTTTCTTTTTAAAGATTTTATTTATTTATTTGAAAGAGAACAAGCACAAGGAGGGGGAGGGGCAGAGGGAAAAGCAAACCCTCCATTGGGCAGGGGGCTCGAACTGGGGCTTGATCCCAGGAACTGGGATTAATGACCTGAGCCGAAGGCAGATGCTTAACAGACAGAGCCACCCATGTGCCCCCAGACCTTTCTACTCTTAAATCCAGATCACATCTTGAGTGTACCAGAAATAAGACCAAACCAACCTGCCTAGGACCTTTAGCCAGTCCCAGCATCATAACATCTGCACCAAAGGACAGTCCCACCATGTCAATCAGCCATGTTATCTTTGAGCACTGATCTCCCTGGTCTTCATGTTACTGGCTTTTCCTACTCCTACCCCCCTCTACTCCTTGGCATTTTTTTTTAAGTAATCCCCATTGCCCCTATAGGGCTTGAACTCAAGATGCTGAGATCAAAAGTCCCATGCTCTATGGACTGAGCCAGGCAGGGACTCCTCCCTTTGTGCTTTCTTATTCCTAGTTCTGCCATAATAAACTCCACCATCCAGTCCTTCCCTATACCCTCAACTTTTCCACAAAATCCTTTCTAAGATAAACCTGGTTCTTCCCTGAGGTCAGTGTTAATCTCTACCACCCTCTCACTAAATTCCCCTCCACCCAACTCCCCACATTAGGGATTTATGGGGGTGGAACTGCAGAAACTGGCATTGTTTGTGCTCTCTTCTGCTAGATCCAAGCTGTGACTCTCTCTTTAAATAGAAATCTGTTCTCTGGGACTCCTGACATCTTTGCCCTATAGCTTTCTAGTCACTGTCATCTTCTGGCTTTTTAAAATCATTCTTCTCATATTCATTAAGGACTTCGAAATCTGGTTCCCAGCATCTGTCTCTATCCCAACTTCTGTCATGATTCCAGAAGAGTCTAAGATTTATGCATATGACCCATTTATCAATGTATTCTTGAAATTCTTGACACTCCTTAACTCAGTGTACCTTCCTTTCAACTGTACTTTTGCTACCCACTACCGGGGTCACAAATTGGCCTGTCATCACCTGAACTGCACTACCTTAGAAATATCAAACTCTAGAATCCCAGCCACTAACCAGAACTTTCTATTCTACCAAGTTTTCCTTTATACTAAATCTTCAATCTTACAATACCCTCTAATTTCTTAATTGCTCCATTTTCTCTTAGTCTACTGGGTCCCTCATGGCATTTCTTCCTTTCTAACTCAGCCTGGACTTCATGGCTAAACATTTGAGCTATTTTTCCATGAGCAATCTGATCCCTTACACTATTAGTCTTTTACTGTGCTTTACTGTACTATACTACTGTACTTTTACTGTACCACTCTGGTCCAAAGACCTATTCATAAATCCAAAAGACTAAACACTATAGGAGATAAATCACATAGTTGTACTGACATCGCTATAAATTCATGTTCTCCAGCCTGGCAGGGCCAACAGTATTCACCAGTCAATTTCCCTTATCACGTCCATACTTGTCTTCACTTTCTTTCCTCCAATTCCAGTAAATGAAGTATCTCTGTCTATTCCTAGTCAATCTGTCAACATTTTCTAGAGCAAAGTAATCAATCCAACAGGACAGCCCACTCAGCTTTGCTTGCTTCAGCATTCTGAGATTGCAAGGAGGACCAATTCATAACCAAGCCTTCACAATTGAATAAAAGGACAGGAAGTGGATTTTAATCATGTGTGAGAAGTATACAGCAGGAGTTAGAATACGAGCTTTTAATCATTCTGACCTGGAATTGAATCCTGGTTTTACTCATTAACCATCACGTTAGCCATGTTTTCTCAATCTCTCTACCCCTGTTTTCCATGTCTATAGGAAGGGGATAAAAAATAATAATATCCAACCAGTCACATTGTTACAGCAATTAATATATGTACAGCTGCCAGTTTCTCAATAAACATTTGTTAAATCGTGTAAAAGTAGTAGATCCTACCCAACTATAGTTGTGAGGATTTAATGAGATGGTATAAATACACAAAAGTACTTGGAAACCACCACAAGCTACAAACATATTAACTGTGAGCCTGACAATGGCAGTTTAGAGATAAGCAAATGCAATTAAAGAAATGACTTAGAATGCTAGAGTTAGGGGGCAGTGCAAGCAGTTGGCCAAGTAGAATGAGTAAAAAACAAGAGGACCCTTCATTTAATATGTGCTGTGTAAATCTCTTCAAATAAAAAATATTTGTTATTATAAAATTTTAAAATGAATGCAACTTTTAAAAAGAGGAAAGAAAAGCAAAACAAAATCAAGACAATCCATCCATTCTTGGCTTTCACCCAATTTTCTCCACTCTTCTCTGAGAGATTTCAATCATTTCTTCTTTCTCTTCTCTCCAAAGCTATTCAATCTTTTATATTCTTAAGGAAACGACACAAGCAAGAACTCTTTAAATTTTCTATTCCATTGGCTTCGGGGAGTATTGTTGTGTACTCCTTTCTTTTGCAAGACCTTCAAATGTTGGTAGGTCACGGAATGTTATCCTCAGGCTAGTACTGTCCTGGTCTACAACTCTGTGGCTATCTCAGCTACTTTTTAAAATGTTATAAATTTAACTACAATATAAATGCTGTTAACCTCCAAATCTATTTCTACTCAGCTGGCTTCTCCTCTGGGTTCAAACTTGCTGAATAGTGTCATCCAGACTAGCCCAGAGACATCTTAAACTCAACAATATTAAAAACTGAACTTGGGGGCACCTGGATGGCTCAGTAGTGAAGCATCTGCCTTTGGCTCAGGTCATGATCCTGGAGTCCCAGGATCTAGCCCTGCATCAGGCTCCATGCTCAGCGGGAAACCTGCTTCTCCCTCTCTCATTCCCCCTGCTTGTGCTTCCTCTCTCCCCATGTTTCTCTCTGTCAAATAAATAAATAAAATCTTAAAAAAAAAAAAACCCTGAACTTAACCTCCATTTTCTCCTGACTGGCCCCTCGTCTTATATTCTCTAATTTAGCTGGTGGCATCATTCAATCAATCATTCAAAATACAAATTGGGAACTCCTTCATCTTACTCCCTAAAAATCAATCAAGAAGTTCTGCCTATTTTACCTCTTAAAATATTTCTCAAGTTGCCTTCTTCTCCACCCCTGCAACACCTCCAACAAAGCCAGTTCAAGGCCTTTGCCATATTTTCTGCAACATATTTCCCCCCCCTCACCTTACATAATAAAATCTAAAAAAAAGGCAGATTCTTTTTTTTTTTAAAGATTTTATTTATTTGACAGAGAGAAACACAGCTAGAGAGGGAACACAAGCAGGGGGAGTGAGAGAGGGAGAAGCAGGCTTCCAACAGAGCAGGGAGCCCCATGTGGGTCTCCATCCCCAGGATTCAGGGATCATGACCCAAGCTGAAGGTAGGTGCTTAACGACTGAGCCAACTAGGCTCCCCAAAAAGCAGATTCCTAAATATAGTGAACAAGCCAGCAGTTGCCAGAGGGAATGTGTTAGGCAGGTGGGTGAAATAGGTGAAGGTGATTAAAAATAAACTTATTATGATGAACACTGAGTAACATATAGAAATGTTGAATAGTTAATCAAAACCACACTGAGATACCACCTTACACCAGTCAGAATGGCCAAAATTAACAAGTCAGGAAACAACAAGTGTTGGAGAGGCTGCGGAGAAAGGGGAACCCTCTTACACTGTTGGTGGGAATGCAAGCTGGTGCAGC
>PITA01028704.1:0-12329 GCA_004023965.1 Spilogale gracilis | reverse complement strand
ATCTTGGTTGCCTGCTCAGCCGGCATGAATGGAGCCAGGATGTTCGGCTCCTCCGGACCTTGGCATCTCAATTTGCAAAACGGGAATAAAAACCTCTCTTGCATAGGCTGGCTCTGAAGACTAAATGAGAAAATGCATCCAAGAAAGCTCTGGAAACAGAAACACCTGCAGAGATTGCCAGGGGGGTGGGGGGGCCCTGTTCTTCGACCCGTCGGTGTCAGGGGTAATGGGAGCGTGTAACAAACACGTCCCAAATCTCGGTGGCTCACCACCTCCAGCATTAATTTTCCTCCCTCCTGAGAGTGCAGCTCGATCGGGGCTTGGCGAATCCTGAAAATTTGGTGGAGCCCGCCTCCAGACTGGGGATTAGATCCAAGTCTTCTCTGCATGTGTCCCCATTCTCCTAAACCTGGAATTTTCATCCCACGATGCTGAGAGAACTGTAAGAGGGCGAGCCAATCACACCAACACTTTTAAAGCCCAACGGCCCACTGACCATTGTGACCAACCCAACCAACCTGACTCAGTGCACGGGAGAGCACATGTCGCCTCCTTTAGCTAGGGGACTGGCAAAGTCACATGACCTAAGGAGGGTGCAAGGACACGATGTCACCTACTGTACCTCCCAGGAAGGCCCAGTGACGGTTAGGTGCCTGAGGTTGACAGACTGGGTCTCCATTCCTGGCGCTTCTCTCCCCCTTCCTATCCAGGAGACTTCGGGTAAGTCAACCCCTCTGACTCTCAGTTTCTTTATCTGTAAGATGGGCAGAATAAGAGTTTCCATCTCAAAGAGTTTCAGTGAAGACTGATTTATTCCAGCGGCCTTGTAATGGGCCCCCTAGCTTTTACCTGGCACCTCCTAAAATGTCCTCTCTACACATCAGCTGGAGACTCCCTTTAACACGGAAGTCACCCAGAAAGAGCCCTCATTTAAGCAGATGATGGGTTGCCAAGGGCTGGAGGGGAGAGAAGAATTGGGGAGTGACTGCTAATCAGTAGCTTTTTTTACAGGGAGATGAAAATGTTCTGAAATGGAGTGTGCTGATGATTGTATAACTCAGGGAATACGCAATCTCTGCTTGGACCTCCCTTCCCACACCTCGTTATTCACACACATGTCAGGTCTAAGTATCAGGACCTAACCTATTCAAACTTGACTCCATTCACTGGCTTCTGCTCTACCTTCTCTCGTATTTGTAACAATCTGACATGCTTTCTAATTCAGTTATGTGCTGCCTTTATTATCTGCTCCCTCCTCCACCTTCCCTTCCCCGGTCCCCGCAGTGCATCGGGAGAATGCGAACTTCACCTAGGCAGGCCTATTTATCTATATCATCCACGGCTGATCCCCAGATGGTGCCTGGCATGTATCAAGCCCTCTAAACATATCTGTTGAATGGGTGATGTAAACAATATAATGCTTATTAAGTGCTCGGGATCTGGGAGTGGGAGGGGCAAATCAATGTTTGCTTTTATCACCACATTTACTGCAAATAATCTACTTAATTGCCAAATTTTCTGTCTGAAGTGCCTCCGAGTTTGAGTCAAATATATTCCCCCTGGGAGTCCTTGCTTGCACATACGTGTGGGATAGGCTCCTGCCGTGTCTGTAGATGAAACTTTTCAAGCCCAGACTCTTTCCTGCCGGGCATAGCGAGCCGTGACATTTATAAATCTCTGGGCTTTTAATCCCCCGCTGATCCTCAGAGAGGAGCAGCGGTTTGTGGCTAAACACATTGCCCCACTTTGACTGAGGGAATGAGGAGACACCCAGGCATCGATCCAGAGCTGGGACATTGCCTCCACTCTAGGGAGGAGGACGACGAGGCTCAGTCGGGTGAACCTACTTGCCCACAGCACCCGGCTGGGGACGGGCCAAATCAGGCTAGGAAACAGGCCTTCGGGTTCAGGTCTTCCCATAGCAATCCTGAGGTCTTGGACAGATCTGTTTGTTTCAAGGTCTTTCCCTAACATTGAGCTGAGGGGAGTACAATCTTTGCATAATTCCTACAAATTCCTCACTGTCTCGTCTCCGTATCAATCTTTCAAGGAAGATGCTCCAGCATCATCAAAGCAATTCCCACAGAGTGAGGCCCAGAAGTCCCAGTTAACATGCAAGTACATGACTCTGGAGCACATTCTGGCTGTAATTCATGGTGCACAGTGTGGAGCATGACGCCGGGTCCTCCTACGATCAGTCACCGTTAAATGGGAACTGTGTGGCTACAGCGGGTGAGTCAGGGCCGCAGAGAGCGGCGGTGCCCAGCGTGAAGAGGAAGAGTGTGGATGGCCCTGGCAGGCAAACTCGGCCTTCTAAAGGCTCCCCAGAGCCCAGAGCAGTCAGAAGAACCATCGAGGGTAAGTAAGTGCACAGCACATGACAGCTGTAGGAGCCTAGGCTTGCGAAACCCACCACTTAGGGAAAGACCCGAAGGCACATGTCTTGGGCCATCAGGGGATTCCATCTCACAGGGCACGAAGCAGTGCAGAAAGCTGTAACAGGCGGATCAGACCTCACACTGTTTGCCTGCAAGTGGTCGGCCTGCATCAAAGAGCAAGCCACCGGCACTGGGACACGGGGGCCACGCCACAGGCTCCTTCCCATTGCTGGCAGGAAGGGAGTTATTTATCTTCAGGGCAAAACTGGCCATGGGCCAGCAAAGGGCTGGGGCTACAGACACTACAGACAAAGTCAGCTTCTCACCCCCCAGAAACTCACAGCCCTAAACAATATAAAGGCTCCCATACAGGACCCCTACCACTTGACCACCGCCATCTTGTTTTTTCATCATTTCCATCACCCCCAAAAGAAAACTCTCTATTTCTTCCCTCAGCCCGAGGCAACCACTCATCTGTTTGCTGTCTCTATAGAGTTTGTTTCTCTGGACACTTTCTATAATGAAGCTATACAATATGCGGTCTTTTGGGTCCGGTTTCATTCACTTAGCGCAGTGTTTTCACAGCCCATCCATTTAGAAGCAACGTTTCCAGCGTCAGTAGATACTTTAATTTTGTCCTTTTCCTTCACAACTGAAGCATGATTAACTGGTACAAATCCGACGAAGCTGAAGATTTGTCATTTGCAGCCTGCCTGCTCATTTCAATCTCGACTGAGATTTGATCCCTGATCTTTAATAACGGTGCTTTTACTTTTTTCATTTCCAGTCGTTTCTTATAATGACTCAAATGCGGTGGAACAGCTACGAGATCATCTCAACAAAGACAGCAGTGGTGCTGGGGTCGCTGGGTGGCAAGCCCAGGTAACTTATCAGGTAACTAGTCCCACGGGGTGTGAAGTCAGCCCCTGACACAGGGTCACCACTACACACAGTGGATGGAAAGGCGGCTTGCTTGCAGCTTGGAAGCCGGAGTGCTGGAGATGGCCGGTGAAAGGCATGGTCTCCTTCTTGTCCTCCTCTCTTGGCTGCCTTGTTCTGTTCAGGCCCTCAACAGATCAGATGAGGCCCATCTACATCAGGGAGGGCTCTCTGCTTTTCTGAGGGCACTGGTTCAAATGCTAACCTCACCCCAAAACACACTTGCATCCTCTCCCAGAAACTCTATTTAGTCTGAGCACCCCACGGCCAGTCAATCTGATTCATGGAATTAATAGGAATCCGTGAGTGGGCACACAAGGGAAGGAAAAGCACTGTGGGCAGAGGGAGAGCTTAAATAAATGTCCGGAGGTGCGAGACGGCAGAGGCTGAGTTTGGAATTATAGGTAGGTCAGGGTAAGGGGGAGGGTGACCGGTGGGAGGAGCCTGAGCCTGGGGGATGACTCTGAGAGGGAGGGTGGAGCACGTTAGGAATGTAACCAGAGCCTGGTCACTGCGGAGCATGCCTTTATTGTGAGGGCAACAGGGAGCTACTGAGGAACCTTATGTGCCGGCGTGACGTCAACAGATTTGAGTTTTATAAAGATAAGTTCTAAGTGGGGATTCCGGTGCCTTGGATCAAGGGTGGCCATTCCAAGTAGCAGATGTTGGTCTCAAAATCCTTCAGAGATGTGGCCAGGTCTTCCCAGCAGAGCGCCACAGTCTGGGGAAGAGGGAGACTAAGACTCGTCATAGAGGTCTTCGAGCCCCTAGAATCCCAGGCTGACGACTGTCAGCGCAGAACCTGACAGGGATCTATCAGCGGCCACTGACAACAAATTCTCACTTCCTTAGCTGGTAAAGCCTTCTTGGCACCAAGAGGTGTTCAAGGGTTGTTTTATTAGAAGCGCAGTGACAGGTCCTGAGTTGACATCACGGCGGAAAGTTCTGGATGGCGCTATTGTGGAAGAAGTCACCCAAAGCACATTCTTTGTGGGCCCACAGGTGGGGCTCAGGGCCTTATTCAAAGACAAACAGAAAAATGGCAATGGAACAAGCAGCCGTTCAGCAGAGATGCCTAAGTCATCTGAAAAAGGTAGAAGAAAACCCTGAAAACCTCCTCTCGAGGTGGCAGAGCTCCTGGGCGAGCACATCCCGGCTGTGCTACAGAAGTGCGTGAGTGACTGAAATCCACACCATCCCTCGATCAATTCATTAGGACGGATACGATCACTGAGTCACTGAATAGCAAATGAGGAGGAGAGGCGGGACAATATTACTGTTGTGTGACAAACAGGGCTCACCCGGTGGGACACCTCCATCTGGCTCTCTCTGCCCGCCCGCAGGTGGTGTGGGGGGCGGGGAACACATCCGAGGGCCAGCCACCAGAATGCACGGCGCCTTGTTATACATGGTGGGCACGTGAAGACATTTGGAAACTGAAAGACTCTGGAGAATTTGCGTCCCAACTCCTGGGTCTGTAGCAAGACGGCTGGGGCTGTCAAATGGCAATTATCACCTCTTGCAGATTTTATACGGGATTCGCGGTTACAAGTGTTTTGTGCATACATTTCTCTCATTTGATTGTCAGCGGCGTAGAGGTTTTCGGTGCAAGATAAATCAGAGAAACCCTAAGAGCTGAAAGTGCTTGGAAAAATTCATTCTGTTCCTTGAGTTTCTGTTCTGGAGGCATCAGCAGGCAGCTGTGAGTTCTTGGGCAAAATGCTAGGCTCTTGGAGCCTCAGTTTCTTATCTGTAAAATTCTTGAAGAGATGGTGAATTGGTGATATTCCGAGCAGGCCCAGCCAATGGTAAGTGACTATTTTTAGGCTCCATCCATTTTCTGAGATCTTACTATGTACCAGGGATGGGAGTAATGCCAAGATGGGTAAGACACGATTCTTGTCAAGTTCCAAAAGCTCCAATTAATCACAGTGTCCAGAGATCAGGACACAGATAACGGAGTTTGTGGGGAGCTATGGAAACACGGAAACACAGTTTTTCATCCCATCAACCGCCTGCTACGGTTGCTTGGATGTTTGCGATGTGATGTCTGACTTGGCCCATGGCAAGCGATCCGAAATGCGGCAAGGTAGAAGCCGCGGACGTCTACTGCGCCCCAGTCCTGGGGGGTCACACTTTATCTTTTTGGTTACACAGGCCAGCCTGCCCAGGGAGGGAGGGGGCTCCCTAAGCCAGTGCGTGTCAGGAGAGGAGAATCAGTGGGGCCATCTGGGAGGCTGGTTCCCTAAGATGAGGGATTACACCCTGGCCCTCTTTTTTCTTTTTTTTTTTTTGACCCAAGGATGCTGTGATTAGACGTTGGCAGCACTTCGTATCCTGCTGCCTTCTGATGAGCTCGCTCTTCTCCTTCCATTCAAAGTCACTTCATCAGGGTAGAAATCAGGAGAGAGCTGTAGCTGGAATGGCAGAGAACTTGGAATTCTCTGTGGGGAGTCTAGGGAAATTACCACACGCAGAAGACCACTCAATTTTTCCACCCAGAACCTAGCGCTCAGGCAAAACCCAAGTGTTAGGTTCAGAGGGAGGCTGGTCTGTCGGTGAATGTATGTTTTTTAAAAAGGCTATTGTATTACTGTTGGTTTTCAGGGAGTTCATGATGAAGCTAGAAAAATAACCTATCTAATTGTCTATCCGCGCCTACAGATGGCTCAGAACTCAGAGGAAATTCCAAATCTGGGTTACTTATTATAAAGGTGCAGCCAGCCACTGTTTGCTCTTTGCCTGTCTCCTGCCTCATCTGCCCTGATCAAGACACTCTGGCCTCTGCACTTTTTCACCTTCTCCTGCTCTGTTCCCTCTTCTGCATCCTTGCTGATCCCTCCACCTGATATGTTCTTACCCAGATACAACCACTTCCCCGGGGAAGCCTTCCTTGCCAATCTAGCTAAATCCTTTACCCCCAGTGGCGCGCACGCGCGCGCGCACGCACACACACACACACACACACACACACACACACACACACCCCTTCCTTATCCATTCATCTACTGATGGACACTTTGGCTGCTTCTGTATCTTGGCTATGGTAAATAATGCTGCAATTAACAAAGGGGCACATATATGTTTTCAAATTAGTGTTTTTGTTTATTTCAGGTAAAATACCCAAGAGTGGAATTCCCGGATCATATGGTATTTCTGTTTTAAATTCTTTGGAGGCCCTCCATTCTGTCTTCCACAGTTCCAGCACTGATTTACATGCCCACCAGTGGCGCACGAGGCTCGCTTTTCCTGCAACTGGGCTCTGTTCGTGGCTGCAAGCCCCAGATTCTGGAAGAAGGGTGAATGCGGAGTCAGCCTTCCATCTTTATTCACTGAATGAACGAACAAATGAGCAATTAATATTCTTCAAGGCCTTTACGATCGTCACCTCATTTGATCCAATAAATCCGTGATTTATTACTATCCCCTTTTTAGACAAGGGAGTCAGCCTCGAGAGATGCGGTGCTCGGCATGGTCTGTGGATGAGCTGAGACTGAAACCCAAGCCCGTGTGTCTCCCGGGCCAATCTGCCGCGTGCCTCTCCCCACCCCGTGGCGGCCACTGGGAGATGAGCCTTCTGCCTCTCGGCTGTAGTGATTCTGGAATGCTAACTTCAGATTCTGATCGTTTTCCCCTAATTGATCGAGGTGTCAGAGAGGTGACATCAGGAAGCAGCAGGGAGTGCAGAAAGCTGTTTATTTTGCTTTTCCATCTTTTTATTCCACAATCCCGAGTTTCTTACTGAATGTCTCCTCACGAGGCCGTGAGTGGTGGCATTCTCCTCACGCGTGTCGCCCTGAACACAAGAACAGTCAGCTCCTGCCACTTCGGGACGCCGGCTCCTCCTCTTTCTGCTCGGAGGTGACAAAGCCATTCAGTGTTCTCGACAGCAGCTGTGACACACAACAACTGAGCTGCGATTTCTCCACTTTCCAGGTTAAGGACAGCATGACTGCATTCTAGAAAGGGTCAAAGATATTCCTAATTCTGCCCAATATCTCAGCAGCCACGATGAACCACGGCCATGCTCCAAGTTAGCAGGTCTCTCCCTGTGACAGGACTGGATGGAGATTTTGTTGGGGAAGGTCAGGGAGGGAGGGCGGGATAAGCGACCACTATCGTGCTCACACACATGCTCACACCCACAACCGGGAATGCACACCGAAGCCATGTGGAGCCAGGACTGGTCTTATCTGGTAGATGACTCCCTCCATGCAGAGAATAAGAAGACAAGAGATTAATAACTGCTTTTACCCCCCAGTCAAGACATTGCCATTCACCATATCATTTAATCTGGTACGGTAGCTATTATTTATGAGTAACCCCATTTTACAGATGGGAAAACTGAGTCTAGCAAGGTTAACGGTTGGTGTGGTTGGTGGGTGAGCCGAAATTCCGTGGTTGCACTTGGCATGCACGAGGTTCAGCCTCGCTAGTGGTCCATTCTCTTGTGCTCGCAGTTTGGCTCTTAATCTGGGGAGGTCTCCTCCAATGCTGATGCCCAGGCCCCATGCTCCAGGGTCCTGATCTAATTAGCATGGGTCTGGGCAAGGATTATAGGTTGCAATGGGCAGGCAGTGTTGAAATCCACTGGGTTCGGTCTTCGCTGACTTGGAGAGGCCCCCGGCAAGATGCAAAGCCTCAATCAGTTGGCAAGCTTGGGTAGGTTCCTGGCACTGAACATTTGGGGGACTTCCTTTAGAAATCTAGATTTCAGACTTCTTTTGAAAATTTAGCAGCTCCAACAGCCCTTGGCCAGAATTCCCAGTAGCAGTAACTGGTTATTACAATTTTTATTACCGACCTGGCATTTGTAGGCATTTAAGTTTGGGACTCTGTGTGTTATTTCTCTGTGTCTGTCTGGTTTCCTTTGCTCCTTTACCAGGTATATATCCTGGGCTCCTTTCCTCACTGGGCACTTGGACCTCGGCCGCCTGTTTCTCACCGTCTCCAAGTGGTGCTTCCCCCCACCCCCACATCTGACACGGTTCACTGGCCCCTTGTGGCGAGTACTGTTGGGTATTTTGCCCAACAAACATTCCCTCATCTTTGTCCTTGTTGTTAAAAGAAGAGGCAATGTGTTCAAGCTCAGGAGATGAGCCTCAATTGGCTCAAATTATTTGTGGAAATTTCCTTTCCCTTTGCTTAGGACTGGCTTAGGGGTGGGTGTTGACTCTGTTTTGGACAATGATATCTGAGGGGAGGTCTACTAGGAGATTCTGGCCAAGACTTTTCTCCTTCATAAAAAAAGATTGCTTCCTTTTGCAAAGGTGTCATGTGGAGATGTGATATTTAGAGTGGGGGCAGCCATCTTGTGACCATGAGGCAAGAGCTCATTCTCATACTGAGAATAACAGAAGCAGAAAGATCCAGGGACCCTCACAGTGCACCAAACTTAACCAAATCTAGGCTTCCTTCTCAGAGACTTCTAATTTTGGAAGCCACAAATGCACTTGTGGTTTAAGACAGTGTGGGACTTTAAAAAAAATCAGTTAAAGCCCAAAATACTTCTAACCCCCACATTGCTCTCACCAGGTAGACTGTAAGCTCCCGGAAGGCAGCACTGCATCTCTTTGTCCACTGGTATATAATCTTAGTACAGTGTCTAGCACAAGGCTGACACCGTGTAAATGTTTGTTGAATGGGTGAATTAATCCATTTCTGACATTTGGAACTAACTAGGTATGAAGAAGGCAGAAACATCCAATTTGTGTGCTCTGGTCCAAGTATATAATATACATAAATAAAACTCAGGTAGGAATTTTAGAGAAGTAACGTGAGGTAACATTTTTGACTTCATTTTATGGGTGAGAGTCCTGGGGCTCAGAGAGGAGAAATTATTGGCCATATTCCCAGCTATGGCTGCAGCGGGGCAATAGTGAAGTCTGGCTGAGTTGAGTCCAAAATCTGTACTTTATGGACTCTGGCCCGCGTGCTGAGCTCTGCTGCCTTCCATCCTCAAGGGAAGGCATAATGTCTGCAGCAAATGAGATTGCTCCTACAGGTTTTGTCTTGCAAAATCCAACAGATGACAGAACTACCCAGCAGAACGCAGTTCCCATGAGCCCTGATTCACCAGATGCTATTTTTGTGCCATTTATGAGTACAGCCACAAAAATTGGCATCATGGAACCTGACAGAAGAAAACTTTGGCTTCTATCCCTTTTAGCTGCCATCCCAGAGCCCACGCTGTGGCAGCTAGAACGCGGACCATGGAGACCAATGGGCTTGATTGCAGATTCTAGCTCTGCCACTCCCGAACTGTGTGACCTTGGGCATACAAAGTCAGCCCCTGAAGTCTTGGTTTCAGCCTTCATAAAAGGCAGGGTGGCCAAAAGGAGAGAAAATGCGGGAAGTGCTTTGCACCATACCTAGCTCATAGTAGGCACTCAACACTCAAGTTTCTGTCTGCTCCACTGTTCCTGCTTAGTTCTGAGGTCAACTCCAAGTACGTTTTTTAAAAAAAGATTTTATTTACTTCTTTGACAGGAACGCGGCTAGAGAGGGAACACAAGCAGGGGAGTGGGAGGTAGAGAAGCAGGCTTCCCGCCAAACAGGGAGCCCGATGTGGGGCTCGATCCCTGGAATCATGACCTGAGCCAAAGGCAGGCGCTTAACGACGGAGCCACCCAGGTGCCCCCAACTCTAAGTAAATTTTTATGTTTAGAAAAGTTATTGCATTTTATATAGAAGGCAAATAGAAAGGATGTGGAAAATTTTATTGAAGATTTCATAACGCTTCTTTGTAGAGAAATAAGCCAGAGAAATAAGCCTCAGTTCACCCCACTGTAAAAGAGAAAGAACTAAAAACCACCTTCCACCTAATGCACTGCAAGCTCAGAAATTCTGTGGCTTAATTAAAAGCTGCAGACTATCTTCCTATCTGCAGATGAATGACATTTAAATAGAAACTAGTGCTCCGCTACATCATTACCTGCTTAGGTAACATGCCCCCAGACAGCACGCTTTCCTAATTACTGTACACTTTTCTTAAATACTCTGCTTACTGATTGTCTTATAACCGGATAACATACATAGGTAATTTTATATTTATGGATAAGTGCTCTTTCCTGGCAACTTGAACATCTAAATCAGGCAACACAAAATCAGGTAATTGCAGAGAAACATTTGTTGTCTGGCATATGGGATCTCCAGGTAAACAGCATAATTATGTGATATCTGTTTGGAATCAATCAAAGGTGGGTGGCCTATCAGTTGTGTTTCTGTCATCTTCTCGTTTATAAAAGTGAAATTCAAATTTACCTTAAGGAGCGGCTTCTGGCTTTGACAACTCTCATCAAATGTCCACAGCTCTGCTTTCAGAACCGGATGTTCTTGGAGTCTGTGGGTACAAATAAGCAGGTTTCATTGATGTAGCTGTGGTTGAAAAAGACTATCAGATTTCATCTGATAACAGATCTGGCCAATGAAATTGGCATATGCCTCAGGTTGGACCAATCACTGGGCTCTATTCTTCAGGCAGCAGTAATTGGCACAGTAGGTAAGCATGTGACCTTAGCAGAGCCAATGAGCATTCTTCCCTGGAATTGATGTATAGATGCTGGAGGAAAGGCATTCCTTTTTTTTTTTTTTAAGATTTTATTTATTTGACAGAGAGAAACACAGCTAGAGAGGGAACACAAGCAGCAGGAGTGGGAGATGGAGAAGCAGGCTTCCCGCAGAGCAGGGAGCCCGAAGTGGAGCTTGAACCCGGGACTCCGGGATCATGACCTGAGCCAAAGGAAGACCCTTAACGACGAAGCCACCCAGGCGCCCAAGGAAAGGTGTTCTTGCTTTGGCTGGAGATATAAAGCGGGGTGCAAACTGTAGGTGCTGGCAGTTAGCTTTTCCCCACCATGTAGAGAACACCTGTCTATAGTGAAAGGTAATGAAAATAAGGAGAGAAGAGGAAGTGATAAACTGATGGGAGAGGAGAGAGAAAAGGGGGGAGGGGAGTAGGGGAGAGAAAGCGAGAGTGAGAGAGAGAAAGATTTCGGCAATGTAAGTCCAGGACTGTCACCAATCCCACTGTAGCTCTGCTTTCAAATATTTCCAAAGTATTCTTCCCACGCCACACGAACCAATAAATTCTGTTCTTGAGTAGATGGTGTGAGTTTAGTTTTGGCCCCATTTCCTGCAACAAAAGGAACTTCTGCCTTCTCTCAGAGATTCCCCAGGCCATTCTGAGGGTGAGTGGATGCTCCCTCTGCAGTGCTCTCTGGGGGCGATCTGTTCTGAGCACAGTAATTCAGAAGATCTTTGCGCGGTCTGTGAAAAGGTAGAATTAGCGCGTTCTTACTCATTTTCTGAGGGTCCCTGGCCACCCTTAGGGATGGAACCGGACAAGGGAAATGTGAGCCACGGGCTAATGTCGCCAAGGTTCTTTCTTTCCTTATAAGTGTCGCAGGGTAGATCAAGAGCTTCAAACATATCCCTGCCCTTGGACTGGGTGACTCTAAGTCTTGGTCTCTATTCTAGAAACGGCATAAAATGGAGCAAAGATTTATCCAAAACAGGGGAGTGCAAGGCCCTATCGTGTGACACGTGGCATTTAACTCGTCCCGTGAGGAATTTGAAATGATACTGTAAATATTTAGCAATCATATTGAATAAAAAAAAGCAGGGTGGAGGAATTGTGACAGACGCTCTACGTTAAGTAAAGAGCGCTGAGAACAAAGCCAGGAAGGAAACAGGGTGTTATTTGATTGTGGCTGAATGGTGGGATTGAAAGGCCTATGTTGTCTGGCTTCCTTACATTCTTCATCGCCTTTCAAAATTCCTATAATGATGATGTATTGCTTTTATGATCATAAAAAAGGAAATAAAGCAAAATATAATAAAGCAAAACAAACCCTGGCTTGACAACACTACCTTCTTCTCTCTGCTTGAGCGGAGATGTCTGATTGCTTGTACTTTTAGCTTGGGAATGGGATCTGGGAAAGCAAATATCCTCTGTGACCTTTCAGCGAGCTCCTTGACATTTCTCTTCCCGGTCTTCTGCCTATAAGTGGG
>PITA01028703.1:0-18952 GCA_004023965.1 Spilogale gracilis | reverse complement strand
AGGCCTGCTTCTCCCTCTTTCACTCCCTCTGCTTGTGTTCCCTCTCTAGCTGTGTTTCTCTCTGTCAAATAAATAAAATCTTTTAAAAAAAAGAAAAGTAACAGAACTCTTGGTCTAGTTTGTCTTGATAAAAGCCTATCAAATCTCTGAAGATCACTCTGATGAGATGGAAACCTTTGGGGCAAGTAGTGGGGAACAAGTGTTCTACAGGAAAGAACTGCAGAGTTCAGGGGCTGAGAAGTTATGTGATTTGCTACCTACTATGCATCTTGAGAGAGTCTGAAATACCCACCTACATAACGTGGGAAGTTTTTGAAAAATAAATGAGCAGAAGAAATAGGATATTTTATCCACCTCTGAATGAAGTTGAATTTTATGTCTCTGTATCTATATAATAAATTTAACTCTTTGTCATGTCTTGCTGAGTAGGTACATTGCAATGGATCCTTCCTCGTTGCTAGTACTATTAATTTTGTGCTTTAAAAAATGTTATCATACTGGTATAATGGCTGGAAAATATACATTGTGAAATGATTACCACAAACTAATTGACATATTCATCATTCCACATTATTTTTGTTTGTTTTTTTGTGTGTGTGTGGTGAGGACACCTAAGATGTACTGTCTTAGTAATTTCAAATACGTGGTATAGAATTATTAACTATGGACACCATGTTATGTATTATTTTCAAGGAATGTATTCATCTTTTTACCAAAACTTGGTAACATTGTTCATTTCCCCACAACCCCCCTGCCCCTGGCAGCCACCATTCTATTCCCTTTCTATAAGGTAGATTTTTAGATTTCACATGTAATACCATGTAGTGTTTATCCTTCTCTGTCTGGCTTATTTCACTAGTGTAATGTCTTCCAGATTCATCATGTTGTCAAAATAGCAGGATTTCCTTCTGTTCTAAGGCTAAATAATATCATGTTTCTCTTTTACTTTCTCTCTATATATCAATATCTATATATAGATACATATAACTATACCAATATATAAAGCAAAAATATATATTTAGATAGATAATCACACTTTCTTAACCATTCATCTGTCAACAAATAATACACTTCTATTTTAGACTTATACCTAAGAAACAATGATCAATTTAGTTTTTAATTGACATTGAGCTATGTAGAATAAAGATAATGTGCCCAGTTTGAAAGCTCAATCAATTTTGATATTTATTTCACTGGGAATATCAAAGGGAGACTCAATATAGAAATTTATTTCACTGGGAATATGAAAGGCAGGCTTAACTAATGAATCTTACTGTATAGATGCTTACTGCTATTTCAATGCAATTTTTTTAGATGTCAGTTGATTTGGGATGCCTATTTAAAGCAACAAAAGAAGTAAGGAATATATCCACTGCGTGGGGGAGATGATGCAATGTTAACAGAAGACATATAGAACAGACCTGATCTACAGGTTCCTCTCCCATTAAATAAAACGAACTTCAAGAGTAGATCAATTTCACTTAAATATATAGACCAGATCAAGTACAAGTTTAGGTCAAAAATATTTAAACTTGTGGAGAAGAGGAGAAAATGGGTGACAGGGGATTTTTTTTACTGTGGATGAATTTGTCTCCAAAACTATGGGTTTATAAGCCAAACTTAAAACTAGACGAAGCAACGCAGACCAAGCCAAATAAAGACTAACAACAAAAAAATGCAATGGTTATTCAAAATTTCCTATCTTTAATCTGGGAGAAATCACTAAAAAATTTTTCTGGAAAGTAAGAGCATAGTATCAATACCTTAATTACCTAAGCTTGTTACCTTCTGTAGCAAAATTCTAGAACAATGATAGGCAGCATAACCATACTGAAAGGATAATTCAAATGTGCAGTTCACTTTCAATCATTAGCAAGATGCCAAGGGGCTGCTGGATTGCTCAGTCAGGAGAACATGTCACTATTGATCTCGGGGTTATGAGTTCAAGCCCCAGGTTGAGTGTAGAGATTATTTAAGCAACTTAAAAAAACAAACAAACAAAACCAAAAATAACAAAATAAACAAGATGTCTATATTTGATCAAAATGCCACTTGTGTAGGGGCACCTGGGTGGCTCAGCTGGTTGGGTTACTGCCTTCAGCTCAGGTCATGATCCTGGAGACCCGGGATCAGGCTTCCTGCTTGGTGGGAGGCCTGCTTCACCTCTCTCACTCCCCCTGCTTATGTTTCCTCTCTAGCTGTGTTTCTCTGTCAAATAAATAAATAAAATCTTTAAAAAAAAATGCCATTTGTGGTTTGTACATTGTTGTCTGCAAATGTTAAATTGATTTTTTTTTCCTTAAAAACAATGTGATGGGAACAAAAATTATATAATTCCACACAACCAAAATTAGAATGGAATAGAAGGGAAGGGAAACTAAGGGAGCAGAAGGAAATGTGCTTTTGGTTTTGAAACTGGTTTAATCCTTCCTCGGTCAGTTACCAAATGAACTAGTAACATTATTGGACTACTTATTACTATTGGTTACTCACAATGTTGTGGGAATTAAAGGAACTAGTCAAAGTGGAGCACATAGCTAAGAACCTGGCACAGTCATCTTACTGTAAGAGCATGACCCCTAGTCTCTACCCTTCACTTCATCCATTCCAACCTTTAAGAATTTTATGAATGAAAATATGGAAGGTATATCTAATTCAGTTTATGAATACACATGTAAAAGGAATAGCTAAGATGCTAGTTAACAGAATCAAAATACATTCATTGGCAAAACAAGAGGATAATCTCCACTAATAAGATTTAAAATGGGAAATAATATAAGCCCTGATTTTATATTCAAAGACTCAATTATACAAAGCCAGACTAAGAGGATCCTGGTTTAACAGTAAATCCTTTTCAAAATATGTGCTGAAGTCAATCATCTGCCTATTAACTGCTTTTTACCAAAAGAAATACATGTTACTTGAAAAACAAGAACAAACTTGGGCCTGATTAATACATCTATAATATTGAATTATAGTCAGGCTACTGTCTACTGTGGACTAACCAAAGCCCTCCTGGAGTATTCCGTGCTGAAATTGGCTTTCATAGTGGATATGCACTGGTAAAGCAAGTCATTGAAAATTCTGTTGGCTCCAGTCTGTTCTGAAGCTTTCTTCTAGCCTGAAAATACTCATCCTCATCTACTGTCTTCAACAAACTGGCATTCATATATTCCTTAAATTTTCCATGGAGCTGATTTTCCTATAATAATGTATATGCTCCACACTATTCTAGATTTAGTTTCTTTGAATGCAGGTATAAGGACATAACTATTCCAAAAGAAAGTCATGATTAAGACCTTGGTATACTATAAGATTGGTATTTCCAACATAGCTGGTGAAAAGATAGAATGTGCTGATCATCAAGTAGACAGTACTGTGAAGTTGTTTAAACAAAGGTTTTAGAACTTTTTTTTTTTTTAGAAACCTTGGGGGTCACCTGGATGGATCAGTTAGTTAAGTGTCTGACTCTTAATTTCAGCTCAGGTCATGATCTCAGGGTTGCAGGATTAAGCCCAATGCTCTGGGGCATGGAACCTGCCTAGGATTCTCACGTTTCTTCTTCCTATGCCCTTACCCTTCTTCTAAAAAAAAAGAAAGAAAGAGGAAAGAAAGAAGATAGAAAGAAAGAAAGAAAGAAAGAAAGAAAGAAAGAAAGAAAGAAAGAAAGAAAGAAAAAAAGAAAAAAGAAAAAGAGAGAGAGAAAAGAAAGAAGGAAGGAAGGAAGGAAAGAAGGAAGGAAGGAAGGAAGGAAGGAAGGAAGGAAGGAAGGAAGGAAGGAAGGAGAGAGAAAGAAAGAAAGAAAGAAAGAAAGAAAGAAAGAAAGAAAGAAAGAAAGAAAGAAAGAAAGAGAAAGAAGAAGAGAAAGAAACCTGAAACCTTGGTATGAAGCTGTTTGGGAGGTTCTTGTTGTCCCTTTCAATTAAAAAAAATATTTATTGAGGTCACACTCATTAAAAGTAAATAGATAAATCTAAGAATAGTCAGTATAAATGGGTAACAATTTAAAAATAAATTACAACTTTCATTGATGTTCAAATTCAAGTAAGATTTATTGAGCATGTGCTACGTAAAATTTTATGTCATGTACATTTACCAAGCACACCTGATGTGACAGATACTTAAGATACACTAGTGAGAAAAATACACAAAAATATCTGGCTTCATAAAGATTACATTCTGGTGGGAGGAGAGAGACAATAAAAATGAATATAATCAATATGTAGATTATATATTAGTTTGAAAGTGACCATGCTATGAAGTAAACAAACAACAGTGTAAGAGACCTCACAGGCCCCGGGGAGAGATGGGTAGAGTTCAGGAACCACACTCTGCTGAGAGTTTTAAAGTATTTTACTTATGCCTAATTTTTTTAAAGATTTTATTTATTTATTTGACAGACAAAGACACAGTGAGAGAGGGAACACAAGCAGGGGGACTGAGAGAGGGAGAAACAGGCTTCCTGCTCAGAAGTGAGCCTGATGTGGGGCTCGATCCCTGGAGTCTGGGATCATGACCTGAGCTGAAGGCAGACACTTAACAACTGAGCCACCCAGGTCCCCAACTTATGCCTAAATTTGATGAGGTTTTCATTTTCCAATAAAATAAGCCATACAAATTGAAAAATCACAGAAAATAAAGACTTCAAATCATTAGCAAGTTTTACATTAAAGGGCAAAGTCAAATATAAAGTACCATGTGCCAAACAAAAAAATAGTTCTTTTTTTCAGATGTGAAACTTTTTTTTATTAACTTAAAAAAATTCAGTACCTTGGAAAAACATGGAGGTTTTTATGAATGGCATATAAATATGAATGGCTCCTTCATATTACAACCTGTATACCTTAATTTCAAACCTATTTCAGATGATTCTGGAGCTCTCTAAAATCTATGACCTCCCTAAGATTGATTTCTATTATACTCTTAAACGCAAGCACAACAAAATATGTCTAGAGCCCTACTCCTTGAGCTATCCTTGAAAATTGGCTCCAATGTCTAAGTCTTTAGAATAGGGTAGGGTAGTCCTGGGAATACCCCCCTACACCAAAAAAAAAAGCTTCTTTTGGTGTTTTATGACCTTGATAGCTACTAAGGACCTGCTTAACATTTTATATGCATAATTTTAAATGCAGTTAAGTAAAAAAGCAGTTCTAGAAATATCTGCCATGGTGCTACACATTTCCACATAATTTGCTTAACATTAGCTGCATGGAATTTTTCTATTGCATGATTACAATGTGCAATTTATTAAATTCTATATTAAATTATGGAGATTTTCAATTTTCTAAGAGCTGCACATTCCTGTTGCAGCAAAAATAATAACAATAAGTTAAGTTTGTATTTTGTTTAAATATCTCAAACGGAACAAGCTTTAAGATATACTATTATAGGGCTCCTGGGTGGCTCAGTTGGTTAAGCGACTGCCTTCGGCTCAGGTCATGATCCTGGAGACCTGGGATGGAGCCCCGCATCGGGCTGCCTGCTCGGCGGGAAGCCTGCTTCTCCCTCTCTCACTCCCCCTGCTTGTGTTCCCTCTCTCGCTGTGTTTCTCTCTGTCAAATAAATAAAATCTTTAAAAAAAAAGACATATGATTATATTGAATATTGTTGGAAAATATAATTAAAAACAAAATTTCCTGCCAACTCAGCAATTCTTTCCCCAAGGGTAAAAGGGAAAGAAAAGAGCTTCATCACTGAGTGAGGTTTATACCAGGATGTGATGCCCCAGCACAGGCAAACCACCAGAGAGATTGGAAAGGTAAAAAAAGATCTCACCCTTTTAGATAGCCAACCAGATACAACCCATTATGTACAAATTCTCAAGACAAATGACAACCAGTCCTCCTGTAAGAAGACTTGACAACATCATTTATCATGCAGAATGCATCCTAAATTCACCTGACAATCAGGATGACCATTTGTGTTAGCCAGTTGCCCTTTTCCAAAGAGTTAACATTTCTTATCTTTCTGTCAGGTCATAGTGGGACTTGGAGTGAGGCGCCCGCCTCTGTCAGGCTCCCATCCTCCCAGTGAAATGGAGAAATGGGGACACTATCTTCCTTGGTGATGACATTTCAAAAGAGTTGGCTCCCTGATCCTAGAGTTGAAACAGTCCTGTGTTGTAATGCAGATAAGAGTCTAAGTTATTTATTAAATTGGCTTACATAATCCAATGAGGTGGAGAAAAACATTAAAAGTACAGTTTTCTAAAGTAAATGCTCAAAGAAAAGGGTGTCCCTATTTCTACCAGGGAGAATTATTATTTTTTATCATTAAAGATTGTATTTACCTTTACAGTACATATATATTTTATATTATATACACAATATGGAATATATTACTTAAATGAATGTAAGATGAAGATTTCTTGCATGTTTATAAGTAAGTGTATTTCTTACTAACAATTAATAAAGAGAGATTAGTTGAGGAGAACTTGACTCTGACAAAAAAATTTTAGAACTGATAAGTGATATTTATATGGAAGTAAATAATAACAACTCCTTTTATAGCAATTGAAACTTAAATCAACATTCTAGCAAAAAGTTTCTTTCCCCATTTAGTTTCTTTCCTTATATATGTCACATCAAATAGTGGCATTCTCTTTCAATATAGTTGTTTCAATTGAAGAGTTTCAATTCTCTTTCAATAGCATATGAGTAAACTAGAATAAATAATTAACATGGAACATAAGAAAGGAAATAATTACACAGTTTTGTATTGTCAATATGTATTATGATGTCCTTATCCACAATCTAATTATGTAGTGTATTTTCTAATTGTAGCAAGGGATAAAATAACGTGATGACTATAAAAATATTTGTTAATAGAATAATAGTAAAAAATATTAGATGTCACAGATAATTTAATTGGGAACTGAATTGTATCGCCAAGAAATTGAGAGAATATTGTGCAATCACAATTATTAGATTCGTGCTTGGCAAAAAAAACCCAACAATTTAGAAGTAGTCAAGGGACAACCTTAAACTGGTTGGGATTTATGATTATAATGGATGGTAAATACCTCCCGGTAATCTCATAAAGAGCAATGGATATATCCTTTATTAGAACTGAACTCCCTGTCTTCACATTCACTAGACAAAGCTGAAAGCAAATTGACATATAAAATACTAAATGAGATTTGAGGGGGTTGTGGATTTTAAGCTAGAAGCTATTTCTTTTCCTTAGACTTTTGCACAGAACAAAACTCATAGATACAAAACTCATTGTTTAGTTCATTTTTACTTTATAATTTTAAAAGGAGTGAGCTCAGGGCTGAATGTAGCACAGTCATGAAGCAGTTCCATTGTAAAGAACCAACTGCACAACTGAAGTAGCAAGATAGTGGACAGGACATCATGTGCCCTAATATCAACCAGGCCCTGATGAATGGACCCTCAGTATATGCTTGCTGCTACACAAAACATTAAGTAAAACTTTCTGTGTACCCAACATCATTTCATTAGAGACTCACTGATAAAAGTGCAACTTAGTAAAAGGAGGAAAACAGATTTTACTTGGAAAATTGCCAGTGCTTTTATTGAGAATCTAATGTGAGTCTATCAGTAAGTAATTAAAAGATAAGAACTTTCTAAATAACTTGTTGGATACATTCATCACAATTATACTCTAATTTTAAATTCAAATGTGAGATGAATAAACAAAAAATAATGATTTTAAGCACTTATAAAACTGTTCCAGATAAATATTCCTTCAAGAATAAATGTGCAGAGGTGCTTGAAAAGGTAATTGCTAGGGTTTCCTGGGTGGTTCAGTAGGTGAAGCATCTGATCTTTATTTAGGCTCAGGTTGTGGTCTTGGGTGCCTAGGATCAAGTCCGGCTTGGCAGATAGTCTTCTGTCTCCTTCCCCCTTTGCTTGCTCTCTCGACCTCTCGCCTCAAATAAATAAATAATTTTTAAAAAATGTAATAGTATGTGAGTGACTAGAGGACATATAGACTGCAATTATTCTCTTGGACTCTTCAAAGAGCAGCCATAATTTGAAGGTAACTCCTGGACTTCTTTTTTCTTTTTCTTTTTCCTCTGGACTTCTTTTAATCACAGAAAATCAGATGAGAATTTGGGTCCTGCAATTGACCAATTTTGTGATCTTGGGTCATTTAGTCATCAATATTATCATACTACAAATAGTACTTACTCTCAGGGTGTTTATAAAATGAGACATTTTCCTGGCTTACATAGTGCTCAAATAACAGTAGAGTTTCTGTTGCTGTTTGAGATTCTGTGTATTCCAGCTTCAAAATGATCCAGGAAATATGTATGCCCTGGTTAATCACTGACAGAAGGTTATATAGCTAAAATCTAAGTGCAAAGAAATCTAAATATGCCCAACACATTTTTGAAAATTTTAATCAATATTTCTCCAACCTATATAATGAAACTATATTGAAACCACCAAAATAAAAATAAATTACTTTTCTATACCACACAAGATATAACAAGAGAAAATTTGAACATGAGTATAATAACAGTAGAAAAATAGGTGAAGCAGGGAATAAAGTTTTAGCGTAAATAAGCATGCCTTTAAGAATTAGCAAGAGTAACATATTTGGCCTTGAGCTTTCTATTAAAAATGCAGAGGATAATATATAAGTTTGAAATGTGTTAATTTCCTTAAAAAAGAACAAAGGAAGCCATTTTTTTCACTTCTACTGAAATCTGAAAGAAATTTTTTATGTAGATCTTAAAAATGGGAAATTGTTTTAAACAAAAGAGAAATGTGCTTCTGCCCCTATTAACAACAAATTACTATATTTGGTAAGTTGTTTCTATGATAAAATGTTCTCTTTTGGTGTCAATACATAATGCCAAATAAAGAGCAGCAATTCTCTGATGAGCTACAATGATGTTGGTGTATGCATTACAGTTCTTTTGGTCAAACTTGAACAAACTAAAAATAGTCTTTTTAAAAAAAGATTTTCTTTAAATTCAAGTCACTTACCATATAGCGTTTTATTAATTTCAGGGGTGGAATTTAGTGATTCATCAGTTGCATATAACACAAAGTGTTCATTCCATCAAGTGCCCTCCTTAATGCTCATCACCTAATTACCCCATCCCCCCACCACCTCTCCTCTAGCAAACATTAATTTGTTCCCTGTAGTTAAGAGTCTCTTACGGTTTGCCTCCCTTTCCGTTTTTCTCTTATTTTATTTTTCCTTCCCTTCTCCAATATGTATATATACATACTCAGACACAAAATTTCTGCATGTGTGTAAGTGTGTTTGTGTTTGTGTGTGTAAAGCACTACATGAGTTAATTTGGTAATGCTAATTCTGAAGAAGTACGATCTATGATATGCATATTCTTGGTTTCTTGGTTTATCATCAAGATGTAGATAGAAACCAGCCAAAGAGAATAGATTATACCCCTTAGATATTAGAAATATCCAAGTTCATACATGTAGTTTTTTGATGAGATGTAACAAAAAGATGGATTCCATTTAATCTTGTTTTGCTTAATACATATTAGTTTCCCAAAAGCAATGTTCATACATTTTGACCAAAATAACCTTGATGCAGGTCATTAGGAAATTCATATTCTATAAGTTTCAATAAGTCTATTAGGTTGTCCAGAGATCTAAGTTATCGTTCAAAATCACTGAAAACCCGTTGGCATTTTATTGTCTAAAATATTCTAATTATTTGAGTTATATAGAAAGATTTATAGTTCAAACTTTTTCTTTTTCTTATCAAGTACATTTTGCAATTTCTTTTAAGTCTAATTTTGTGAGTTACACTTTGAAATGTTATATTTTTTAATTTAAATTAATTTCATGTAGGCTAGAGTCATACCATTTTTTATTTTGCTGCTTGTCTCTGACTTTTACAACAGCATTATAAAAATGTTGTCAGATTTATAGATTTTTTTCAAGAATCTAGTTTGGGAAGAGCTAAATATATCTATTGAAAGATGAAATACACTTATGATATTAACATGGATCCATATTGCCATTATGCTTGTAATTTTTTGAAGTTCTGGCTAATCTGTATAGAATGAAAACAATACAATGCCTACATAAGTTAGCAAGATATTGGGGGAAACATTCTGAAGGTCTTTAAAGATGAGACATATTCCCTCTGCCTAGGATGTTTCAGAGGTTGTTCTCTTGGTTTATTTTTAGAATTATGACCCCAGAATTCCATTTAGAAGGACTTTCATTCAAATGTAGAAAAGAAAGGGAGGCTAAAGGGAATGTCCAAGTGACTCACTGACATAAATAGGCTGGGGAATAGTTAGATGAATCATGCGTAATAATATGAGTGAATCAAAAAGTCTAGAGGAAAAAATGTTGAATTATATAAGTAAAAAATCTCTGCATCCTGATGATAGTGTCAATCTATATTAAATGAACAAAACAATAGGAAAGATTAATGGTAATAATTTAGGGATAAAAAGAGAGTACTAGGGAGTACTTTCCAGGCAGAATAATAGCAATTATAGATAGTAGTTGATCATTTTACACACACATACACACACACACACACACACACACACACACACACACCATACATAGACATATTTCAAAGATTAAACTTTATTTTCAAGATTATTTCATTCTTTGACACTCCTCAAATAGTGAACTAATCCTCTACAATGCAGTTTTCAATCCTTCAATTTTACTTTTACTCACTACTAAAAATTAAAATGATTAATTTATAATTCAATTCTATTTGAACTATTTTTAGGTTTGTTACAATAGCTACAGTCTTTAAAGCTTCAATATAGTCTTCCATTCTATTTTACATTCTGTGCAGGAAAAATGTTCACAACACATTGTTTTTGAATCCTATTCATTATTTCTTGACAATGAACACTATCTACCATAAAATGGCATCATTTGTTTCATTCATATGAACATTTTATTAACCAAAAGTTTTTAATGATAAAATCAAGTATTTTGAGGGTTCCATTGATTATATGGTGCCAACTCATTTTTCTGAACAATTTATATTACTTCCCTTGACAAATTGGTAATGTCACAATTTACCCCGACTCTGCCGCTCTCTGAATACCTATCTGAGGAATAGAGATGTCAGTTCTAAAAATAAATAGAAGATAATTTTCAAAGAACTCAAGGATATCTTAAAACACTTTTGTAACTTTTTATTGCAGAGACTTCTTAAACTTGTTTCGTGAAAATGATAGTGAAATGTGAGTATCTTATAATATCTGGAATATAAATGGACATCATAACTTTTGAAAGATAAAGTGTTTCAAATTTAAGGGATTAAGAACTTGGGAAAGAGATTAAAATGATCCTGGCCTCAGGCAGTTCATTAATTCTACACAGATCTAGTCTCACATGTCCTTCAAGAACATATCCGAAATTTTCTAGTTTAAGACCCTGTTTTATTTTTTGAATAATACATCATTTGAAGAACATTAGTTCTGTATTTTCAAAACTGATGTCAATATGTCCCTAAAATGACTAATATCAAAAAAAGGAAGAGTCTGGAAGACATGCACTAAGTTGTATGTCATTTGTTCAGCTAATTCAGTGGGGAAGAGGTGGGAACAGGAGAAAAAACAAATTTGAAACATAATCGCTATCATATTGAAAAGCAGTTTTATAGCAGCACATTTTCCCTACTTCTTATTACACAATACTGGTTCCATAGTCATCACACTAATACATAAATACCTCTTATCAGCACAGATAACCTTCAAATATTTGAATGTCATAATTCTTTATATGCTTTGTGGAAAAATGCATGTTTATAAAAATTATAAAAGAAAAGTCTATACAAAAATTTTGATTAAATTTAGAACATTCCATTAGCTTTTTAGTGTGCATACTAATGAAATGGCCTGACATATCTGTTCATAATTTTAAGGTATAAATTTGCATCAATAATTTTTGACTAAATGTCAGATTTATCCATACAACTTCACAGTCATCAGAAAATGTGTGGTTTGTAGTTGCAAAATTGCCATATATCATAGGATACAGCAGTGAAATGGTTATTTGACCTATTTCTTTCTTAAAACCAACCATCTTCTTTGCTTTCTCCCTCATCTAATCTGATATCTCATCAAGATTATTACATTTATCCATCAAAATTTCCCCTGTCTTTTGCCTTCTAATATACTATTTCCTATCTAGAAACCAGAATAAATTTATTAAATTGGAAATAAGATCCAATCCTGTTAAATTCCTTTCAATTATGTCTATTTCTTTAAAAATGACTTTCAGAAAACTAAGATTGTGGCTCATGGCTTATCAGAATTTTATTTTAATTTATTTTATTGGTTTATCAGAATTCTAATTTCCCTTAATTTTTAGAACTCTATTTTCTCTTAATAATGCTCTCCTCTCCTTTAACTTCATTTAAGGTACATTTTTCTTTTAGTTCCTTGATAATATAAAGCATACTCTTACCTCAGGACCCTCGTACTTGCTGGCTTAACAGCAGAAATCTTTTTCTTGCATCTTTGCCTAATTTGATATATGACTTCAGTCAGGTTATAGCTCAATGGATTCCTCACAGAGATGCCACCTGGGTATATTTTACATTTTATAAATAGATGGTGATGACCTCTGCTGATGTTATTCCATTCACTTTCAAAACTTTGTTTTTTAAAATATTTTATTTATGTCAGAGAGGAAGTGCACAAGCAGAGACCGAGCAAGAAGCCTGATGCAGGACTCGATTCCAGGCCCCTGGGATCATGACCTGAGCCAAAAGCAGATGTTTAAGCAACCGAACCACATAGGCATCCCTAAAACTTTATTTATAGGTTTGGACTAAAAGTCATATTTACATGTCTAATTGTTTTTTTATTGCCTCCTCAACTAGTGCTGAAAGCTAGTATGTGAAATATGATCTTATTGTAATGTTTGACATGCTATTTCGATTATTTAGAATGCCACACCTAAAGGATGCTCAACAAATATTTGTTAAATAAATGAATGGACCAAATAACATTTTATATGTAAAACAAATATAAATTAAAAAAGAATCTGATGCAAGCTTCCAGGTTTTTTTTTTCTGCTATTGCATTTCTTTTCTTTTTGGTGATTCTAGACTAGTTATTATAGTCTTTACCTCTTTTAAGAATTAAAAATTAATTTATTATGGAATAATATTTTAAGTGTATAACCCATATTTAACTACTATGAGATATTACTAATATGTCGATCTGAGGCATTAGCAATCCTAAAACTCAAGTGGGCTATAACTGATGATATATCTAAGATTTTCTAAAGCACAATTAAATTCTTTTTAGTAGCTTTGAAAGGGATAATTGGCAAGCCAAAAAAAAAACAAAGTCAGAACTGACCTTATCAGAATTAATATCTTAAGGAAAAATAGAAACAGAAAAAGGCAAAATTGACGCAATGATATGTGAGAAATGCAGAGTGGAGTTGACAGGTTTAAACTAGCTCAACTACTAACTGATGATATCAGGTTCTTTGGAAGAGGATCAAGGATACTGCAAGGATGAAAGGAAACTGGAGGATATGTTCATTCCCCAGACACCTCCGTACTATAAACCAGCTAAGATAAAGCAAACAAAACAAATAACAAAGACAAGAGCAGGTAAAACATGTAGGAGAAGAAAAATTAGGGAAGACAGAGCGCCTGGGTGGCTCAGTGGGTTAAAGCCTCTGCCTTCAGCTCAGGTCATAATCTCAGGGTCCTGGGATCGAGGCCCGCATCAGGCTCTCAGCTCGGCGGGCAGCCTGCTTCCTCCTCTCTCTCTACCTGCCTCTCTGCCTACTTGTGATCTCTCTCTCTGCCAAATAAATAAATAAAATCTTTAAAAAAAAATTAGGGAAGAGAAAGAATGACAGAATACTCCATCTACATCACGGTATCATTCTCAGGAGAAGACATTACAAAGCCACAATGTCTATGTACCCATTGGCTAATATTTATTTTGGTCCTCTAGTTGATGTATTGTTCAACTTCTTCCCTGTATAGTTATGGCTTCTCCTTGTAACCATAAATTTATATTAAGAAAATAATCCCAAGTCATCACCTCCCTCCCCTACTATGAGGTTTAGCCATTATCAATAAGTAGATACTACAGCTTTTTTTTTTAAAGATATTTTTTACTTATTTACTTGAGAGAGAGTATGAGAGAGAGAGCATGAGAAGGGTCAGAGGGAGAAGCAGACTCCCTGCTGAGCAGGGAACCCAATTCAGGACTGTATTCCCCAGACCCCAGGATGGTGTCATGAGCTGAGGGCAGTTGCTTAACCAACTGAGCCACCCAGGCACCCAATACTATCACTTTTGACTTCAGTTTGATAAAATTCTAATGGATTGAAGAAAAAGTCAGTTAACAATGAAATAAGGTGACACCCAAGAAGACAAACAGTCTGGGTTCTATATTTAGTACCACCTTTGAGAATAGTGTCATTTTGGGCAAGACTATTTCTCTATCAGTAAAATATGACTCATCATTACATCTAGTTGACAGGAGGTTTAGAAGGATGCAATATGTCAAAAATGCAAAGCAATGAGATCATTTATTGATAAAAAGTCTCAATAAAATTTTAGTACCATTTATGAATTCTTTTGTGGTTATTACTAAAATTATTGTTGTTTGTAAGTATTAAAATGATGCAGATTTTCCTTGTTTTTGTTGTTTCCAGATACTAATTATTTGTAGTGTTTAGGTAAATCAAAGTGACAAAACACAAGACTGCTTCTTTAGGAGAAAGTTTGAAAACAATACAATGTCTGGATTAGGTCATTTCAAGGGAGCAAAATTATGAAAGCTACAATAACATTAATGATTTCAATTATATTTTTTAGAATATAGTCCTTTTTATTCATTCTAGTAATAAATGTGGGATTTGGTGCTAACTATCATGATCAGACAATTCCCTCTGGGAATGCTCTTCTTGAACTTTTTATCTACTGGTGATGAGAAACCTTAATTAAAAATTAACTTACTAGAAGTTTGCAATGTACTTAACGAGTTGGGCAACTGACATCTCAATATGTGGGCAATGCATTTAAATAGAAAAAAAGATGATTATAGGAACTTCTCTTAGAGTTCATTGAAAGTCCTTATAATATAAAGGTCTCATTTATAACATGGTTGGATTTCTGATATCAGTCCTCATAAATGGACTACTTGAATACCAATGGGAGGTCTTCCTAGTCATCACTTCACAGAACATTTCAATTTAGCAGGATTGGGCTCAGTCTCTGTAAGCACCAAATATATATGCTATTTGTGTTAACTTCCCATTTGACACCCTACCACCATTGATTTTAAAAATATGTCATTACATAACTGTTTTTGATATTGTTTTTAATCATTCCTATATGATCTGAAACTGTCTACTCCCCCTGTGATCATCACCTGAGACAAAACAGATGCTTAACCTACTGAACCACTCAGGCATCCCAAAGTAAATAGATGACTTAATGCAAGTTTTATTGTGTTACTTATATATTTATGATATGATAGTTATATCCCTATGATCTATTTTTTCCCTACACACTTTTCCATATATGCCTTTTTGTGAATGTTGGAGGTGGTGGAAGGAAGCTATATGGAATGTTCATGTCTCTCAACTTTGCATATATTCATTTCATGGAGACAGAAAAGAAGAAAAATGTTTTTTCCTGTTATGTTGTTATATTTTTTTAGCTTTATTGAGGTGTAATTGACAGATAAACTTGTATATATTTAAGGTGTACAATGTGCTGATTTGACATACATACTTTGTGAAATGATTACCATAATTAGGTTAATTAACATACCCATCACCTTCTATGGCTACCTCTTTTGTGTGTATGGGTGTGGTAAGACCACTTAAGCTCTATTCTCTTAGCAAATTTCAAGGACACAGTACAGTGTTGTTAACTATAATCTCCATACTATATATTAGTTCCTGAGGGTTTATTCATCTTATATCTAAAAGATAATACTCTTTGACCAGCATCTCCCATGTCTCTACCCACCCAGGCTCTGGTAACCACCATTCTATCATTCCACTGCTTGTTTATATGAGTTCTTTGAATGTCTTGCTTCCTTCCTTTCTCCCTCCCTTTCTCCCTCTCTGCCTGCCTGCCTGCTTGCTTTCCTCCCTTCCTTCCTTTCCATCTCCTTCACTCCTCTCATTTGTTTCTTTAAATGATAGGCATACAGATATATAAAATACCAATATTATCCATATTCTTTGTTTAGCCTGAGATCATTCAATTCACCAAAACATTTGCCACTCCCAGTTTTATTACATCAGACTAATTCAAGTCCTATATTCCTGGTCCCCAGAAACTTTGACTTTATTATGACAGGTTAAGAGTGCAAAATAAAAATTAAAATGGAAGAAGAAGAAATTTTAGTTTTCCATGAGCATTATCCTTTAAATACTTATTTAGATTAGTTCTGTAGACTTTTGGATTTATTCAAGAGAAAAATGATAACTTAAGTGAACATGTATGGAATACTTTAAAAAAAAACTATTTGTTTCTTTCAGGTGAATATCATTGCATACTCTATTTTCTGTAGGACACTCAGAACAAGATAGTATATTAATTTACACAGAGTCCTGGATTTGTCCATAATTTCAGTGTCTAGCTCTCTTGGGCAATTCTCTGCCTGATCTTCCTCAGAATTCACTTTGAAATAGATCAGTAATGTCCAAGTGTTTTACAGACTTAAACACTCTTTCTCTTAGTTCCTGTTCCAGGAAGCTTTGTTTTCACTCTGTGGCCTGGTGGTAGCTAATTGGGTGGGAGATAGATATTTGAGCAAAAAACAACAAAACAAAACAAGCAAGTAAAAATCCCCAGACAACAAACAAAAACTCTTGTTTGGTGGGGCGCCTGGGTGGCTCAGTTGGTTGAGTGACTGCCTTCGACTCAGGTCATGATCCCGGAGACCCGGGATGAGTCCCACATCTGGCTCCCTGCTCGGTGGGAAGCCTGCTTCTCCCTCTCTCACTCCCCTTGCTTGTGTTCCTTCTCTGGCTGTGTTTCACTCTGTCAAATAAATAAAATCTTTAAAAAAAAAAAATCTCTTGTTTGGGAATTTGCAGCTGAAGTTGGCCTTTGTTCATTTCTCTAACTGAGGACATGTTTCTGGACAAACTCAGTGAGTTAAACAGACCTCTTCCACTATGTGCATGGCAAAGAAAATGTTAGCCTCCTGGGAAAAAAAAGAAAAAAGAAAAAGAAACTAAAAGGCAGAGAAATTTCATAGATAAAAAAGCCAAGTGGTGACAATGATAAAAGATACTCTGATTTGGATACTGCTTTAATTTTCTGTTCTAAACCTGAATCTCATTTGTACTTTATGTCCTTGTGTTTCTCAGAACAAAATGCTATTATTAAGGAAGTCTCAACAAATTTCATCAGTCATATCCAAATGATCCTTCATTGGGACATTCACCATTAGTTTTCTCAATATCATCATGGTAAATAATATCCTTTTTATTTTAGCAAATCCAAGCAAAAAGAAGGATCTGTGTTTAAGTCATTGACAGAAGCCTGGGAATTGGAGCGTCATCTTTAGAATTTACTACAGTGCCATATGACTATTTAATAAGTGACAACAAAGCTCGCATTGTGAATATCTATTTAAGTTTCCTAAAACTTAACTCTTAGATTTATGCTTTGAATGAAATATTTCCATAAATACTTTAGTCATGTCAATATTATTATTCTGATTGAATAATAATTACTGATATGATAGAGTTGAAAAGCAGAACTTCTCAACTGGGACCATGTGGGTTGGAAATCTTCATTTTGTCTCTTATTAGCTAAGTACTCTTGGAAAATTTACTTAGACTTTTCATCTGTGAAATGGGAAAAATGCACCCACCTTTTAAAAATATTGTAAAAATTAAATGAGTTTATAAATTTAAAATCCTTGAGGTCATGATTCTTTGTGTTTAAGAACTTAAAATTGTTCCTGTAATAGTTTTTTAATAACACATCATTAAGAAAAATGTATTTTTACAAAGGTAGACAGATAACAGTACCATGAAGTAGACACAATGCAAATAATGGATTTTGTGTCATGGGAAAAGCACTGAGAAATAGAATAAGGAAGCATTTATTTCTCAAACAAACTGTTGTATTCAGGTGATTAGAGATAATGTATCTGTATGTCCTAATTGTAGCTTCCTCTATTCTCTCAAGTTCAAGGAGACCCATTGATAAGAGTTTTAGTAACATAAGCACAGTCTGCATTTAGTTGGTTTTTGCTAAATCAGAGAAGTACCATGGTTACTAGGTTGTACATTTGGGTACTATTTAATATTATATAGAAAATACTACTAACATAAATCCAGACCATTATTTTCCTGATGGACCTGTGAAACTTCTCTAATTAATTCTTCTCCATAAATAGTTTAAAATATATGAATTCTGCTCCTTGCTAAGAATTTTACACATATGCCTTTGAAAAATAGATCTCAATCATTACCCCTATTCTTAAGTCATTAACTCTCAACACGATACTCATTTTCAAATCGTGGAAGGGTAATATGCCCTAGAGGTTTTGGCAGTTGTGTTGATAGGAGGCAGCAGACTGTTTTGGCTTTAAAAGTTCAAAAGCCTCAATACCTAATAATTTGCTAATTTTCTTTTAAAAATCCTTTGTTGTCAGTTGTCCATATAATTAGCAATGTGTGAAAGTTAGGTGTCTGACTCTGCTCTCTGCAGGGGATTCTCTTCATTTGGTATTTGTCCACACTCTTGAGTCCAGCTATCACAGAAGTCCACGCTTTGATAGTACGATAATACACTGGGAGAATTACATTACCGTCAGTGTTCTGTAAGCTTTTTCATCTACTGCACAACTGGCCCCTTCCAATTGCTAATACAGCTAACAGTGAGATGAACTCAAGCCAAATGCTTCCTTTTTTTTCCTACTCCATCCATCACTTTTTATTTTTTAATATGCCATGAATCCTGCATCTCTGCTTTTTATTGGTCTTGTTTTGTTTGAAGCAGTCCT
>PITA01028702.1:0-18954 GCA_004023965.1 Spilogale gracilis | reverse complement strand
CTTTCTCTTTTTTCTTTTTTGTCCCATGTTCATCTGTTTCATTTCTTAAAATCTACATGAGTTAAATCATATGGTATTTGTCCTTCTCTGACTTATTTCCTTAGCTTAGTACAGTCTAGCTCGAGTCATGTCATTGCAAAAGGCAAGATTTCATTCTTTTTTATGGCTGATTGTATATGCATTGTGTATGCATAGCACAACTTCTTTATCCATTCATCATTCGATGGACATCTGGGCTCTTTCCATAGTTAAGCTATTGTTCATAATGCTCCTGTAAACATTGGGATACATGTACCTCTTCAAATCAGTATTTTTGTATTCTTTCAGTAAATACCTAATACTGCAATTGCTGGATGATAGGGTAGTTCTATTTTTAACTCTTTGAGGAACCTCCACACTGTTTCCTGGAGTGACCAATCTGCATTCCTGTCAACAGTACAAGAGTGTTCCCCTTTTTGTCCATCATTGCCAGCACCTGTTGTTTATATTGTTGATTTTAAGATTTTGCACATATTTTGAAAATCCATACGTTAGTATTATATTTTAGCACTCTTTTAAATGTTTTAGAAGTCCATTTTCCAATTTTGTTTCTAATATACGGAAATAAATGTTATTTGTATTTATTTTTTCTATGTATACTTATTAATTGATTTTGTAGGATTTTCCAAATACATTATTGTTTTCTTTAAATAAAGACAATTTTGCCTCATTCTTCCAAAACTAAATATTTGACCTTGATTTACTGCACTGCTTAGGAAATCCAGCACAATGTTAATCAGAAACTAATGATGTTAGCTAATATGTTGGCTAACTACTTAAATTTTTTAAAAATGCTATGGAATGATGCCTCGGGGTTGGGTGGAAGAAATGGTAAATGTAGACATTCTTTCTTTTTCCCAATCTTAAGAAAATATCATCAAATATGATGTTAGCTCTTCTTTACTAATTTGAAAATATTTCCTACTATTCCTTGTTTATTGAGTGCTATTATTTATTATTGCTATTGGGTATTCAATTTTACCAAGTACTTTCCTTACATTATTGAGGTAATCATATTTTCCCTCTATTTTGTTCACTTAACTCTATTAATTTATTTTTAATCGGAAACCAACTTGCAACACAAAAACTGATCATGCTTTATTACCCATTTTATATATTGGAAGATTCAATTTTCCAATAATTTGTTAAAGTTTTTTGTGCCTTATTCCTGAGGAACATTAGTCAGTGGTTTCCTTTTTTGTAATGTCATCCGGTTATCAGTATCAGGATAAATCTGACCTCATAAAATGAATTGGAATTTTTTTGCAATGCATCTATTTGCTAATTTGTTCAAAGATTTTGGGCAGGTTTAGAATTATATCACCTTTAGTTGTAGTCATAATATTCATAAGTGAAGCCATCTGCACCTGGATGCTTCTTTTTGTGATTTTTGCTTCTTAATATATATATATTTAGCTATAAGTTCATATTTCTTAATTGACATGTAGTTATTAAGAATTTCCATGTCTTCTTAAGTTAAGTTCAATAATTTATCTCTTCCAAGGAATTTGTCTATTTAACACTTAAATTTTCAAATTTATTTACATAATAAATTCAATATTGTTCATAATCATTTTACTGTCTAGAACCTGTAATGACATCTTTTTTATTACTGATGTTGATATTATAACACTTTTAATTTTTTTGACTGACTACTGTGGAGAGATATGTATTGATATAATGATTGTTTCAAAGGAGTACTTTTTGGTTTACTTTTCCTTTTTTTCTGTTCACTTTCTAATTCATCAAATTCTGCTCTTATTTTAAATTCTTTCCCTCAACCTCCATTGAGTGTGTTTTCCTAGTTTTATAAGGTAGATGCTTATTTAATTAATTTGAGAACACTCCTTCTCCAAGTACAAATAATTAGTGCTATATTTTTCTTCTAAGTACTGATAAACCTGTATTAAAATATGGCTAGCTACTACTCTGGACAAAAACAATCTTCCTAGTTCTGCATTTTAGTGACCAACGCACAATATACAACCTGCATTTCAAGCAAAACCATAGAATAGAGACTTTACTTTCATAAGGTATGGAACTTTACTTCTTGAATCTCCAATGTGTACAAAGAATCACTCTCTTGTAGTTCCATCACACAGTGAGTACATCTTACCATGGTGAGCTACACTGACAATGATACTATCCTCTCTAGAATTTCTGCGCCCTGCTCTTTTCAATGAATAAAGGCAAAGATGAATCATATTTGATCTTTTCTCCCAAGGCCAAATATAGTGACTGACACTATGATTAAATAGATTATTATGGGGTGGGGGTTTTTTTAATATTTTATTTATTTATTTATTTATTTATTTATTTATTTATTAACAGAGAGAGACACAGTGAGAGAGGAAACACAAGCAGGGAGAATGAAAGAAGGAGAAGCAGGCTTCCCACTAAGCAGGGAGCCCAGTGCGGGATTCAATCCCAGGACCCTGGGATCATGACCCAAGACAAAGGCAGACTCTCAGTGACTGAGCCACCCAGGTGCCCCTAAACAGATTATTATGTTATTATGTCTCAGCTTTTGTTATTATTATTATTTTGGTGTACTAATACCTTCTATAAAATTTTTACATGGCTCTCCACAAACTTAAATGATTTATTGATTAAACTTTATTTTTAGCTACTTGATGGCATCTTCAAAGATAAGATCAAGTACCATGTTATTTTCCAGCCTACCCACTCTACTGAGATCTCCAAGCTCTTCCAGAGCTGTTTTGTCAGGCGGCCAGCTGGCAGTACTGGATACCTTCCACATCCTCTACTTCCTGGCCATGGGCCCAGTGTCATCCACTGTTGGTAAGAATGCAAGCTGGTGCAGCCGTTTTGGAAAACAGTGTGGAGATTCCTTAAAAAATTAAAACTAGAGCTACCCTATGACCTTGCAATTGAACTACTGGACATTTACCCCAAAGATACAGATGTAGTGAAAAGAAGGGCCATATGTACCCCAATGTTGATTGCAGCAATGGCCACAATAGCCAAACTGTGGAAAGAGCCAAGGTGCCCATCAACAGATGAATGGATAAAGATGTGGCACATATATACAATGGAATACTATGCCTCCATCAGAAAGGATGAATATCAAGTTTTTGTAGCAACATGGACTGGATTGGAAGAGATTATGCTGAGTGAAATAAGCCAAGTAGAGAAAGTCAAGTATCACATGGTTTCACTTATGTGCGGTGCATAAGGGGTAATATAGAGGACAGTAGGAGAAGGAAAGTAAATGGGAAGTAGGGTAATTCAGGGAGAGAAACAAAACAAGAGAGACTTTGGACACAGAAACAAACTGAGGGACTTGGAGAGAAGTGGGGGGGGATGGGAGACCCTGGTGGTGGGTACTGGGGGTACCTATTGCATGGAGCACTAGGGTGGTGAATGGGCAATGAATCTTGGAACACTGAAAAAAACATTTAAGTAACAATAAAAATAAATACATACATACATACACACAACACTTGCACTTTCTAAGGATCAGGTTCTACCCATTCATCTGGGGCAGGTTAATTAACTGTGAGCCTCTCCCTTTGTCTCCAGGGGCAAAATTGCCTCCAGGTAGGGATCACAGAATGAAGACCAGAGCAAAAAGCTTTTTCCCTAAAGGATAAATAAATGCTGGGCTCCTGATTCTCTGGCTCCTTCAGAGGAAGGAGAGGAAGTCTTTCCCTGGGGTCTTTCCCTGGGGAAGCAGAGGAAGCTGAAGCTCAGGCATAAACTCTCCATTTTGAAAGCCAGGGTATAGAAGATTTGGACAGAGCCAGAAATATCCTTCCAAGGCAGAGACAACTGTCTCCATCCAGTAAGTTTGGCTACAGCAGAAAATGAAGGCACCAAGCCACCATTCTGGTATTAGACACCTGGCCAGAGCAGCAGGGGTTGTGGTGGGACTTAAAGCCAGGCTTGCAACTGTGAAAGCTACAGGGTTGAAATTTGAGGATAGGATCTTAAAGGGAAGTGGAAGAGAGAAATGGCAAGGTCCAGATGGACGTGCCTGTGCCAATGCTGAGCCAGACTACCAGGTGCTCTGAGGAGAGGTTTAGACCAGATAGAGTTTCAAGGATCTGCAGCAGAGTGAGATGAGGGATCAAAAGTCTTGAACATCCTTCTTTGAACTCTATGGAAACACAAGGGAGAATGAAGGTTTGGAAAGGAAAGAAAGATTCCAATCATACTTCCTGGCTTCCCATTACTTAGAAATCTCTAATCTGCCTTGTACTGCCTTTTCCATTTCATAAAAGTACCCGTTCCTCTTTCTGCTCTGTCCTTTACTTCTTTTGCTTCTTTTGTCCTCTCCATCCAATCTCCATTGAATCTCTTCTGTTTCAATTCTAGTTTTTCTTTTTCTTTTTCCATCTTCACTCCACCATCTGGGCATGTATGCTTCTGTTCTCCTGACTCCTACTCTCTCTCAGTCTATCCTCCATCTGAAAGTCCTACATTCACTCCCCTGTACATAGCTTCCTGCAGATGAGCAGACTCCCCAAAGGAAGCAAGTTTAAAGCGCCATTTTATGCTCAATGACTCTCTCTGTTCCCCTCACCATCATTTTTCACTCCTTACCCCCTCCCTCTTGCCTCCAGGCCCTATTGACAGCTTTAGCTTTAGATTTTATTCATTTATTTGACAGAGAGAAACACAGCCAGAGAGGAAACAGAAGCAGGGGGATTGAGAGAGGGAGAAGCAGGCTTCCCGCTGAGCAGGGAGCCCGATGCGGGACTGGATCCTGGGTCTCCCGCATCAAGACCTGAGCTGAAGGCAGTTGCTTAACCAACTGAGCCACCCAGGCAGCCCTGGTTTTTCACAGTTAACACAGACTTTTATCCACCTTTTTTATACTCCAACTTAGTATCCAAAAGATTATTTAGAAAAGTCTCTGCATAGATGTGGCTCCTCTAGACACCAAAAATAACAATCTTACAGGTTGAGTCACTGAGATGTCCCTTGTGCAGTGTCCACTTAGAGGTCGTAATTGTTGCCCCAAGAAGCCTATCTGAAGACTCCCTGGAGCAGTTCACTGAAAAAAAGGCATAGAGATCTTATTGACCTGGACAAAAAAAAAAAAAAAGAAAGAAAAAGAAAAAACAGAAACCTAACAATTTGAGAAATGAGTGCAGAATGATATAAATACAAGGAGTTAGGAGGAAATCATGAAGGTGCTGTGAGAACAAGAGCACTCTTCGAAAAAGAGGCCAAGAATCCTGTGGCAGCTTTGCAACACTTAACCTGGAATTCTAGTAAACGTGGTTCTGCACACATCCATTCTTTTTTTTTTTCTTTAGTAGGCTCCATGTCCAGCATGGAGCCCAATGACATGCTTGAACTCATGACCCTGGGATCAAGACCTGAGTTAAGATCAAGAGTCACATTAACCAAGTGAGCTACCGAGGGACCCCCACACCCATTCTTTTGATTATAATAGTCATACTGATCTTTAAGATCATCTCTTTCTATTTGGTACCTTAAGTTAGACCATGATATATAGGTGTATATATTTAGATATATCCAAGTGTACATTTATTTTTGCTTATTCCACTTCAAATTTTTGGAAATGCTTCAATCTGGTTATTGAGGTATTTCATTTCAATTGAAAAGTGCACATCTCTCTGTCTCATTCTCTTTCTTCTACCTCGAGTTCTCATTCTGTGTTAGACATCCCCATTCCACCTGCTATTTCTCTTACATATTCTTCAGTATTTTCCATCTGTTTTATTTTCTCCCATTTTAATTCTCAGTAGATTCTTCTGACCGCCCTTCTGACAGTTTCTAACTCTCCCATTAGCTGGCCCTGATCTACTGTTTAATTTACTGCTGAGTTCTTACTGTTAAGATATTCTACTTTTAAACATATCTTGTTCTTTTTCAAATCTGCTTTGTTAGTTTTGGAGACTCCAGTGTCTAAAATTAAAATATTAATTCTGGACTTCATGTTCTTAATCCCAGGAAAATAAAAAGGTAGAGCAACTATGTCTAATCAGAATCCCATGTCCTTGCTCCTAACTATACATTTACATTTTCTATGTATCTGTTGGAGCTTCATTTAAAAAAAAAACTTCTCAAGTTCTATCTTCTAGCTCACAGATTATCTTTCTAAGTGTGGCTAATCTACCCTTAAATCTACATTTTGGGAATGTTAATTTTAGTTATTATGTTTTTTTTTCCTTCCGATAAGATATGACTGATTCATCTTTGTGTATATTTATTTTTTTGTGTATCTTTTCAAGCTTTTTCTTTTACTTAAAACCTAATAAGAATAATGTTTTTCAATATCCTTTATCAAATACTGCAATATTTAAGTTTTTGGAGTGCTACATGTCCCCTCAGGTTGAAAATCAACATCAACATTTGATTTTAATGTTTCAATTTCATTCGCTCCTTAGCATGATAAGTCTTTCTTTTTGACCAGCTCATGGGTGTCTTCAAGACATTTGAATATAAATATATGTATCGGTACAGGTATAGTTAGTTAGGTGTGGATATATGTATGGGTAGGGAGCTAGGTATTAATAAAAATAGATTAGACTAGACATAATCATAGAAATCAATTGCATATATTTTCAATGGGAGATTGGCTCTAAGTACCCCAGTTCAACATAACATTGGGTGCTGTCATCATTTACTTCCTTGGGATCTTGATAGTAGATTCCATCAAGCCCTTGGAATGCATTTCTGAATCTTTTAAAATTTAAACCAAAATGTTTGCCCTGCCTTTGATTTTGTGTGTTTCATTTAAATAAAATTGATACTTAAATAATTTTTGATTCATTAAATATTATCAGGCAAACAAAAGGAAAAGATACATTCATGCAAGAGAAAACGTAAGATGAAATATGGATGAAAGAACAAAGATGAGGAAACATATATTCAACAAATGTCTATTAGGCACTTCTTATGTGGCAAAAAATGTGCTGGGCACAAGGATGGGGGGAAGGTGTTACCCTTATAAATTTTACAAGTACACAGTCAACAGAGTCTATGATCGATAAACTCCTTCTCTCTTCTTCAGCTACTCAAAGACATCTGCCTCACTAAAGTCACTGCCAATGCTACCTTATAACAGCAGCTCTGTCTCTATTGAAGTCTCAGACTTCATCTTGAATTGCTTTGTTAGGTCCCCCAGCTGGCAACACTGGCTGTCTGTGCCCCTCAGCCTCCTTTTCCTTCTGGCCATGGGAGCCAATGTCACCCTTCTGATCACTATTAAGTTGGAGGCCTCTCTGCATGAGCCCATGTACTACCTGCTCAGCCTCCTCTCCCTGCTGGACATCGTGCTCTGCCTGACTGTCATCCCCAAGGTCCTGGCTATCTTCTGGTTTGATGTCAAGTCCATCAGCTTCTCAGCCTGCTTCCTCCAGATGTTCATCATGAATAACTTCCTGCCCATGGAATCATGCACCTTCCTTGCCATGGCCTATGACCGCTATGTGGCCATCTGCAAGCCTCTATATTACCCATCTATCATCACTGATCATTTTGTAGCAAAGGCTATTCTCTTCATCTTAACCCGGAACACATTTCTCACTGCACCTATACCCATCCTCTCTGCCCGGCTCCACTATTGTGGAAAAAATATAATTGAGAACTGTATTTGTGCCAATCTCTCTGTGTCCAAGCTCTCCTGTGATAACGTTGCCCTTAACAAAATATACCAGTTAATTGTGGCCTGGACTCTTCTGGGCTCTGACCTCATCCTCATCTTCTTCTCCTATACCTTCATTCTAAGAGCCGTTCTTAGACTCAAGGCAAAAGGAGCAGCTGCCAAAGCTCTGAGCACATGTGGCTCTCACTTCATTCTCATCCTCTTCTTCAGCACCATCCTGCTGGTTTTTGTTTTTACCCACATTGCCAAGAAAAAAGTTTCCCCTGATATCCCCATCTTACTTAATGTCCTACACCACGTAATTCCTGCAGCTCTCAACCCCATTGTGTATGGGGTACGAACTCAGGAGATTAAAGAGGGGATTAGGAAATTACTGAGGAAGGTGGGAAAGAACACCAACTAATTGTGTTCTAGCTTGACTGTTCTCAACCACGACCACTCAAATCACAGGTGAAAGGCAGGAACTTGGAAATAAAATTACAATCCTCATCCTCTCTCTGGACATGCCTAAAGATATGAACGGCATGCTTTCCCTCTTACCTACAGTCATATCACACCTCTTGCCTTCCATCATTTTGGGGAAGTGACTAAGGACATAGATGTAAAATTCTCATCATGGTACCCAGACCCAGGGGCTATGAATTTTCATGAACCAAGCATCATGCTCTGTTATCTGCTCCTGATTAAATTCCTTTTAGGGTCAATGTGATGGAAATTCCATGCTCACTTAAAGATGTGTGGCTAACTGGAAGTATCAGAACTTAAAGACAGTGCATTGACCTTGGAAAAGTAAAATGAGATTAAAAAGCAACTGTTAAAAAATGTTGAAAACAATCATTATGCTTTAGCCTTTCCCTCAGGCACTCAAACATATTTAATGTTATCTTACCTCCAGCACAGAACTAGAAAATGGGACTCTAACATACATAAATCTTCATCCCAATATTCTAAAGGTCTGGGGAAAAGCCAAAAACATCACTGTAATAAGAGTTAGATTAAAACACATAAATAAGCCCATAGGAGAGAGAATTCATTTCTGTAGATGGGGACTCCTTTACATATCTGACATCCTCCTTCCATCCCTCAGTCATAACTGCTTCCCTTAAAGCTTCTCAAAAATGTGAACCACATTCCTGTCTCCAAGACTTTTTGTTTCTTGTTCCTCTGGCCACATAGCTCCTTCGCTCAGACCTGTGGGGTCTCCCTGACCACAATATTTAAAAAGAGCATCCAACGGTATATCCCCAAAGCACAGATGATGTCCTAACACCTTCTCTGCTTCACTGTTTTGCAGAGCATTAATCACTATCTACTGGCTACAATTTGTACATTTATTTGCTTAGTCAGCCCCACATTTACTAAAATTGAGGCAGTAGAAGGGCAAGAATGTTTGTCTGATGTGTTCACTATTGTATTTCTAGTATCCAAACAGTGGTAGGTATATGGGTAGAGGCCATAAATGTTTGTGAAATTAATGACTGAAGAGATGTTGAATAAATGATTGAATGTATGCTATTTTCTAGTAAAATAATTCAGGCATGGTTCTTGTCCTCTGGGTTTTCAAATTACTTATCAAGAGTGCAGGAGACCATATTTCATACAATATCCCCTGGTCTGAGGGTTGAATGGAATATTTCCAGGGGATATATGGGGGCTTATAGGTAAGACCAGGAGTATGTTTTTAGATACAGAGTTTGAATACACTCTGAATACACTTGTGAAAAACACAAGTAGAGTTGTACAGTAAGCATTTTGTCTTACTTACAGGTTTAACACTCAAATAAGATGTATGCTTGGGAATTGACTACAGATCATCTTTGCAGCAATGGGAATAGGCAAAATGACCTAAGGAAATAATAAAGAATAAAAAGAGATGGTAGGGGGAAGAAGAATGCGGAAGGCCAGGTGACCGCATTTCGGGAAGTTTCCTGAACTGAGCTCAATTCCAGCAAAAAAAAAAAACAAAAACAAACAAACAAAAAAAAACACTACAGAACCACTGTGAGCACCCATGAAATCAGCCTGAAATGTGACATTTCACGCTTCTGGATCACCACACGAGACAAAGACCATCAGCAAAAAGGTAGAAACAAGTGAGAGCGACCAGAGGCTTAACCCCAGAGACAGGGGTGTGGGGGATGAAGCCCGCAGAGCAGAACCATTGAAAGCAAATACCCAGCACGAAAGTGCTCTGTGCATGGGGAATAACAGTAGATTACGGTCTGATTCGGGGCAAGACAGAACCGGGAACACAGCAGAGTCCGCAGCAAGGCGAGGAGACTGTTTTTTTTCACCACCGCCGCCGCCGGAGCGGGAAGACGGGTACCCGCAGGGACAGAGAGTGCCCTGTGAGGTGCAAAATCAGTTTTCCTCCATGGCAGCGGGGGAGATGGGAATCTGCAGGGAGAGGAAGTGCCCCGCCGCTCCAGGAAACTTAGAGGGGCTGGGGTGCGGAGTCTATCGCCACACTGCTTAAGCCAGAGAAGCAGGGCTTCACGGCAGGGGGATTCAGCTAGAGCGGCGGGCGTGGATTCTATTTTTATGCTGCTACCTTTTTCTCCCGCTTCTCTCCACCCTGTGGGCTGGGTGCGGGCCCCCCAGGGAAGGCGATTTTGCAGACTTGCCTGGGACCAGAGGAGCCGTGGGTCCCGGGGCACAGACAAGGTTGCACGATCCAAAATCAATTGTGGTTTTGAGGTGCAGGAGTGAAGCGACAAGCGCTCTCTGGGAAGGAGGTCTATGCGTGTCGGGGATGGTGCTTGATCCACCCCTCCCGCCATGCCCAAGCCACCGGAAAACTTTGGTGGAGGTACCTGTGAATGTGAATGAAAGCCCCTCTGGGCTTTTCCCTACCTAGAATCCAGAAATCCACATACCCTGTGGGTCAGGGCAATATGTCCTTTGTGTGCTTACTCAAGACAAATAGTTCCATTCAATCCTCCTCCTGGTAATCATAGATATCTCTGTATCTCTTATCTGTATTCCTTGATCCCTCTGCCTCAATGGTCTCAACCTCTCTGAGTTTAAGCAATCACTCTGTACCCTGCAGTAACAATACTAATCATGTCTTTAGGGCGGGTACAAAAAGTAGTTAAAGATTTAACTGTACCACCCAACTTTCTCACTTTAAATAGTAAAAGACTGGGGCCCCTATCAGTCAAGAGAGACAGAGGCAGAGGGCCTGCGAGGAGGCAACAAGAGAGAGACTGAAGGCAGAAGCCTCAAGAGAGCCTGCAGAGAGAGACTGAAAGACAAAGGCAAAGAGCCTGTGAGGAAGCAGCAAGAGAGCCTTAGAGGAGAGAGCAAGAGAGCTGGCAAATAGCAAGAGATCCTGCAAAGAGAGACAGAAACAGAGAAGCAAAGGAAGCAGCAAAAAGAGAAGCAGACAGAGAGTAGAGAGACAGAAGAGGAGAGAGAAGTAGAGCAAGAGGGCCAAAGCCAGAGCTAGAGAGCTAGAGCTAGAGAGCCAATGCTAAAAAGCCAGAGCATGCGGCTGAGGCTGCTTAATAGGTCTCTCCTGACTGACCTTGGGTCTGTCAGCTTGCACTAGATTTCCGTGTCCAAGTCATTATTTCGCCCACCAGACATCCCGCGGTTCAGGACCACCACAACTCCGCCGAGACTGGCTCCGTCGGCGACATGATGTGCACAGACATCTTGCTCTAACCAACTTCCTCAGCAGCTGAAAAAGGATGTGAAAGAACAAAGCTCCGCCATGAGAACTAACCTGACAACCTAGTTACCATCCAAGCCAGTCTCTAGCAAGGGGGCAGAGAGATGCAGCCCAGGTAGAAGGGACTGAAAACAGTGTGGCAGTCCCCGCCCCCAGAAAGCAAGCCAGAAGCTCAGGAGGACAACACTCAAGCTGTAAAACCACAATCGGGGGAAAAAGGCAATTTATTAAACTCCTGGTACTGACTACAAAGTATCAAAAGCCCTACACTTTATTGATACAGTTTTCCAACTTATTTGCTTTTTTTTGGACTTTTCTATTTTTACTTTTAAAGCTTCCATTTTAAACATAAAAATACATTCTCACAGTTTTTTCTTCTTTCAATTTTTAACCCCCTTTTTATCACAACGTGATACTCAATACAACACCCCATAACATTTTTTTCATTTATTTATTTTTTTTACCTTGAAATTTTTTCAAACACACTCCTGTATTTTCTGCTGTTGTTGTTGCCTCTTGTTTCCCTGTTTGTTTCCTCTAATTTTCCCTTTCTTCTCCCTTCCTTCCTTTATCCTCTCTTTTACATATACATGTAGTTACAAGCTTCAAGTCAATCCCACATCCCTATTCAATACTATATATAGTATTATATAGATTGTATATAGAACATATATATATTCTGATACCCTTTAATCTTTTGTGTAGATCTGATACTCTTTAATCTTTTGTGTAGATCCATAGTTACATCTGATAATTTCCTTCTCTCTAAATATGTCTTGCCAGCTCTTTCTCGCTTGCCAGGTTTCTGTGGAAAGGTCTGATGTTATTGTGATGATCTATAGGTAAGAGATTGCTTTCTCCTAGCTGCTTTTAAGACATATTCTTTGGTTGTATGATTTGCGAATTTTACTATTATGTGCCTGGAGGTTTTTCTGGCCTCATTGATCTTGTATATATATATATACTATATATAGTATTGAATTGACAACTATATACAATAGTTGTATATAGAACCCTATATACAACCAGTTCTAATCTCCCTATATCTTTAGAAAGTAGACTCCTAAAAAAATAATAACAAGACAAACAGGAGCATCTGAAATGCATTCCTTGCCCACAAGGAGTGTCTGCCCTCACCTTCCCACTCTAGTCTGTCAGTGTGTCTGTGTAATTGTCTTTTCTTTTGTATTATATAAATACTGGTCGTGGGGGTCATATAGGTTGGGCTTTGATTTTTGATCTCTTCATTTACCCTTGATAGCCCTTTTATTTACCCTGTAACAGTTTTGTACCATATAAATCGTACCACCGGGCCCTACCCTGATAGGGGTTTCTTTTCATGCTTTCTCTCTTCCGTTTTCTTTTTTCTTTCCCCTCCCTTTTTGGCGGTGAATTCTGGTTGCTCCAAAACCTTCCAGCGACCAATCCACCTAGATAGTGGCTGATATATTTAGCTATACACCCCCTCAACCACTCCTCGCCACAATGACTCAGAGGAGGAGCATCCAACAGAAGAAGAACCCTGAGACTACAACCCCGGTAACAGAATTACTGGAAATGAACATAAACAATATGACAGAAATGGAATTCAAGGCAGCAATTGTCCAAGCAATGGCTAATTTAGAAAAGAACATTAGTCTCAAAGTGGAAGCCATAGTAACAGAAGTGAAAGCTGAGGCTAGAAAGGCTATAGTGGAGATGCAGTCAAATATAAACATGCTAACAGCCAGAGTAAGTGAAGCTGAAGATCGTATCAGTGATTTAGAAGACAGATGGATTAAGAAGGAGGAGCAAGAGAAGTCTTGGAGCAAACAGCTAAAATCCCATGAAAACAGAATAAGGGAAATAAATGATGCCATGAAATGCTCCAATATCAGAATTATTGGAATCCCTGAAAGAGTTGAGAGAGAGAAGCCTAGAAGATATTGTTGAACAAATGATGGATGAGAATTTCCCAAAACTGGGGAATTAAGCAAATGTTCATGTCCTAGAAGCAGAGACGACACCCCCCAAGATCAATGAGGCCAGAAAAACCTCCAGGCACATAATAGTAAAATTCGCAAATCATACAACCGAAGAATATGTCTTAAAAGCAGCTAGGAGAAAGCAATCTCTTACCTATAGATCATCAAATAACATCAGACCTTTCCACAGAAACCTGGCAAGCCAGAAATGGCTGGCAAGGCATATTTAGAGAGAAGGAAATTATCAGATGTAACTATGGATCTACACAAAAGATTAAAGAGTATCAGATCTACACAAAAGATTAAAGGGTATCAGAATATGTTACAACAGAGTAAATATGTGACTTTTTCATGATTTTTAAATGCATTTTTTCTTATGGTTGGAAAACTCTTTTTTACTAATGAGTAAATAAGCATAGAGAAGTAGTGAAGTAGAGAAGCAGTGCTGAAAGAATAAAATTTAAATAAGAGAATAAAGATGATGCAAAAGAGTAAGGATCCATTTATAATATGTTTAAAATTAGCTTCTTAGGATTAAATGCAATTGTTAAAATTTCATAGCAAAAGTTTATAAATTCTTGAAAAATAATTGCCTATACTCTAAGTTTACCACCTCCAGGAAGGCAGATAATGATGTGAGTCAATAGGGGAGTATATTAAAATTATCTAACTCTAGTTTCAAGTTTCATTATACTATTGTGTGGTGCTGACTTTGCATTTTATAAAGGACAATTAGAGCTTTTTTTTAGTGTAGCAAACACTGGATATGAAAGTAAATGTAGAAATATAGGCAGTTGGTTTTTACAGTAGTTTCCTTGCCCTAGTCCTCTCTGCTCTAATGAGCAAGTCCATTCTTTCCTACAGGCTTCAGGGTCTATGTTTTAAAGAAGGTTCTTAAATTCTTTTTTTTAAATTATCAGTTAGAGAGCATATAGTACATCATAAGATTTGATGTAATTTTCAATGATTTATTAGTTGAGTTTAACACCCAATGTCATCACAACACATACCTTCCTTAACACCCATCACCTGGTTCCTGGTTACCCATCTTCTCACCCCTCCCTTCTGCATCCTCGGCTTGTTTCCTGGAGTCCACAGTCTCTTGTGGTTTGTTTTCCTTTCTGATTTCTTCCCATTCAAGATTCCCCTCCCTTCTCCTGTGGTCCTCCACTCTATCCTTATGTTCCATATATGTGTGAAACCATATGACAATTGTCTCTCTCTGCTTGACTTATCTCATTTAGCATAATTCTCTCCAGTTCTACCCATGTCAGTACAAGTGGTGGAGTCATCCTTTCTGTTGGTTGAGTGCTATTCCACTGTATATATGTACCACATCTTCTTTATCTATTCATCTGTTGAAGGGCATCTTGGCTTCTTCCACATTGGCTATTGTGGACATTACTGCTATGAACACTGGGGTGCAAGTGCCCTTCTTTTTACTCCATCTGTATCTTTGGGTAAATACCTACTAGTGCAATCACTGGGTCAAAGGGTAGCTCTATTTTTAACATCTTGAGGAACTTCCATACTGTTTTCCATATTGCCTGTACCAGATTGCATTCCCACAGTGTAAGAATATTCCCCTTTCACCACAACCTCACCAACACTTGTTGTTTCCTGTCTTAATTTTGGCCATTCTAACTGCTGTGAGGTTGTACGTCTTGTGGTTTTGATTTGTATTTCCCTGACAAGTGATGTGGAGGGCTTTTTTTCATATGTCTCTTACCATTTGTACGTCTTCTTTGGAGAAGTATCTGCTCCTGTTTTCTGCCTATTTCTTGACTGGGTTATTTGGTTTTTGGATGTTGACTTTGATAAGTTCTTTAAAAGATCTTGAATGTTATCCCTTTATCCAAAATGTCATTTGTCAATATCTTTTCCCATTCTGTGGGTTTTCTGTTAGTTTTGTTGATTTTTCCTTTGCTGTACAGAAGCATTTTATCCTGATGAAGTCCCAAAAGTTCATTTTTGCCTTTGTTTCTCTTGCCTTTAGACACATGTCTTGAAAGAAGTTGCTGAGGCTGATGCCAAAGAGGTAACTCCCTACGTTCTCCTCTAGGACTCCTTTTGATGGATTCCTGCTCACATTTAGGTATTTCATCCATTTTGAGTTTATCTTTATGTGGTATTAAGAGAATGGTCTAGTTTCATTCTTCTGCATGTGGTCGTCCAGTTTTCCCAGCACCATTTATTGAACGGATTGTCTTTTTCCCATTGGATGTTCTTCCCTAATTTGTCAAAGATTAGTTGACCATAGAGTTGACGGTCCATTTCTGGGGTCTCTATTCTGTTCCACTGATCTATGTGTCTTTTTGTACCAATGCCATACTGTCTTGATGACTATGGCTTTGTAATATAGCTTGAAGACAGGCATTGTAATGCCTCCAACTTTGGTTTTCTTTTTCAACATTCTTCCAGCATTCAGGGTCTTTTCCTGGTTCTATACAAATTGTAGGATTGTTTCTCCCAGCTCTGTGAAAAATTTCAATGGTATTTTGATAGGGATCACATTGAAAGTGTAAATTGCCTGGGCAGCATAGACATTTTAATATTTGAATGTATTTAAAATAACTCTCTGTAATAAAAATAATAACAATGCAGTATGTGGTTTCTAAACTGTATGACAATAATAAACAGCTCAAGTCAAAAAGGAAGAAATGGAACCATATCATTATATGAACCTCACATTATATGTGAAATGATATGCTATCACTTGAAAGTAGTCTTTAGTTAGAGATGTGTACTATACATACACAGGGAAAAAAACAGAGAACAAATCCCAAAATGATATATTCAAACACATCCTGAAATCAAATTAAGTATATGTGCACTAATCATCTAATTAAAAGCCCAATCTCATCAGATTGTATAAATAAGAAAGGCTTAATCAAATACTTGTCAGGGATGGAGTGATGCGCCCCTCCCGCCATGCCACAAGCCACCAAAAACTTTGGTGGAGGTACCCGTGAATGTACCCTGTGGGCCGGGGCAATATGTCCTTTGTGTCCCTGGGACATGCACCTGGGAAAATGCTCATCCAAGGCGAGGAGAGCCATGCCAATCCTTATGAAGCTTAATAATTGTAAGATTGTGGGGGCACAACGTACTTACTTTAAACTTAGTAAAACCTTTACTGACATAAATAACTTAGATATTACAACCTCCTGGTGTGTGACCACTCATTCACCTCCCTATGCTAGGGAGTAGCAAAACATTCTGATGAGATAAGGGTTTTCAAGAGCCCTCTGTTGCTCAGGACAAGCCTGCCTGTGATCAATCATTTGATAAATTAGTATATAACGAGCTCATCTTGTTTTTGCATCGACCATCTAAAAACAGAATTATCACTATTGTCACTCAAAATTGATGATTCATCACTTAAAGAAATTCTTTGTTCATATGATTTCCAGCTGAAAAAACATGTAACTCTCTATAAATAAAGAGCCCTGAGAACAATGTTTTCAGGAGATCTCTACACGACCTTTGAGTTTGATCTCCTCATTACAAAAGCACCAACGACTTCTCTCACCCTCAGACCCTGACTATTGCTGGGGCTGGCTCCCGGCAAATATTTCCCACAAAAATAATGCACTTCTAATATAAACACAAACAGGAAAAAGTAAAGAGATGGAAAAATACACCATATCAAAACTTATCAAAAGAAAACTGGGATACCTAGAATAATTCAGAAAAGATGAGTTTCAAAGCCAAGAAGAACACCAGAATATGCATTTTCTTTAACCAAAATAGGCCATGCTCTGGGCCATAAAATAAACACCAGTATACCTAAAAATATTCCTGCAAAGTATATTCCCTGACCACAGTGGAATTAAATTACATATCAATTATAAAGTGATGTCTGAAAGAATTACCAAACATTTGAAAACTAACCAACACACTCTTAAACACCTATGAGTAAAAGAAGAAATCAAAATGGAGAGTAGAAAGTATTACAACCAGAAAAAAAACCTGAGACACATCAAAATTCTTGAAATGCTGCCGAAGCAATTCAGTTGAACCTTGAACAACATATGCATTATGAGTCACTAACCTGTTATGCAGTAAAAATTCCATATGTAACATTTGATTATCAAAAAGCTTAACTAAGAGCTTAATGCTAACTGAAACACTTACTAAAACTCAGATAGTTGAATAACTAACATTTTGAATATTTATTATATAATACATTGTTACAACAAAGCAACTTAGGGAAAATATTAAGTAAACCAGAAGGAGTAGGAAATATATTTACAATATTTTACTATATTATTTTAAATATCTACATATACATGGACTCATACAGATCAAAATCAATGTTGCTCAAAATCAACTATACTTACAGAGAAATATATGGCATTAAAGCCTTGATTAGAAATACAAGTTCTCACATCAATAATCAAGTGCAACCATTTAAAAAACTCAAAAACAAAATTAAACTTCCAATAAGGAAAAAAATAAAAAACAGAAATCAGTGAAACAAAAGAGAATACAATAGAGAAAATCCTTCAAACCCAAATATTTTATTTTATGAAGAGTGATAAAATTTATAAGATTTAGCCAGAGATGTTCGGGAAAGACAAAAAGAGGTGAGGGAGAGGAAGAAAAAACACAAATTATGAGTATCAGGAATGAGAGAGATCACATCACTAGAGATCCTATGCATATTGTTTATTATGAACACTTTTATGCCAATAAATTTTTCAACTGAGATGCAGTGAACACATTCTTTGATATATAAAAACTACCAAGGTCATGTGACATGAAATAATAATCACCTATATTTATTACAGAATTCAATTAGCAGGTAAAACCTTTATGGAAAAAAAAAGAAGAAGAAGAAGAAAAGAAAAATTTTCAGACCTAGACTTCTCTGGTAAATTTGAAAAAAATATTTTAAAAAAAGAAATAAATACTATTCTACAAAGACTTTTCCACAGAGGTAAAAGGAAGGAAATACGTTCCCACTCATAATACAAGGCCACCTTTCTCCTATATCAAAACCAGACAAATATATTATATGATAATAAAATAAACATATACTCCCTTTAAAACAGATCCAAAAACTTAAATAAATTTTTAACAAATTAAATTCAACAATACGCAAAAAGTTTATTACAGCAAACTGGATAAGACCCAGTATGGCTTAATGCAAAGTTGGCTTAATATTCAAATAACAATTAGTCTAATTCACCATATTAACAACAATAAAACAATCAAAACCCACGTGATCCCATCAATATTCACAGAATAAGCCTCTGACAAAATGAAGCCTATTCCCTACTCCAAACCCCAAGTGTGCTAACAATGTCAGCATTGGTGATCTCAGAATATAACACAAAAACATATGAACCTTTGAAGTCAGAACGTTGCTCCCTACCATTGAGACCAGGAGGGGATAGCAATATAAAAAACTAGAGGATGGGAAATTGGTTCTTTATTTCTCCAACACTTACCCTTAAGAAGCTATTTACAAACCTGAAGCTACTGAGTAGGAACAAAACTGCAGAGCATTTGGCATGACCAGGTACTTGTGAACACTGACAAGGTCTTTCTTTGTTCCAACTGGGGTCTATGAAATTTGACTGAATAATTCCTGAACAAGAGTAATGCTGGAGCTGCGGTAATAAAAGGTTACCTTGAGGGACTGGTTTGCCTCGGGTGTAGGAAACAAG
>PITA01028701.1:0-11625 GCA_004023965.1 Spilogale gracilis | reverse complement strand
CCGGACACCAGCCAGTTGGGGCCTGGAGGTGGACATTCCTCTGTTACTGTGAAGTCTTATTTATGTAGAATCTGAAAGGAGAGAGTGCCAGGCCTCAGGAGATGGTGGTGATCCTCCTTTCCCTTCCCCCATTCCAGCAAAATACCACCTCCTGCGGGCACTCACCGCCCCCACCCAGGGCACCCCCACGCCTGTTACAGTCCCCTTCAGGAACCCTGCCCTCCCTGCCCGCCTACTTCTCCAGGGCCTGAGCAGACCAGCAGGGGCCCCTGTGAAGGGGTGGAGTGAACCCTCGGGCATCCTTGGGGATGGGCACAGAAGGATGCCACCTCATATCAGGGTGGAGGCACCTGGGAAAAGATTGAGGGATCAACTTTACTTTCTCAATAAAAGGGGGCTGTTTTTTTCCTGCTGTGCGACTTCCTGTCACCATCTCCATCAGTCTGGGCTGGAGTTACCAGAGATTTCTATAGACACAGCTTGTTCCTTGCCCTCAGCCGGTGGGTGCACAAGGGCTTTAGAGGGACGTGGGGGCCAGGATTAAAGCAGAGACCGCAGGGGCCAGAATCTGGAGAGCTGCCCCCCACCCGGGAGGAGACAGTGTGGGGGAGAAACTATGGCGCCTAAGAGTGCCTTCCCGTGGAGCCTGATGTTGGGGGGGCGGTGGTCCCTGATGTCCCTTCAGGCACCTGGAAGCGTTCATAAGGTTGACAAGCACCGAAACAGCGGCTCAGGTGGGGTCCGGGGCTGGGCGTCCCTGGGGACTGCTGTGTGTGTGGGGGGGGACCTCAACCTAAGTTGCTTACCTCCCACGGTGGGGAGGGGGGAAAGAACAGCTATTCCCAGAAGAGTCACTGGGGTCAGAGTGAGCAAGCCAGCAGCTCCCCACCTACGCCCATCTCGGGGCATCACGGAGTAGGTCAGATGTCCCAGATGTCTGTGCTGGGCCTCTCCTTCAGGGAAGTGAAAGGAAGGGCTGGGTCCTCAGATCATCTTAGAAGGCAGAAGGGGGCGGGAGACTAAATGGGTGGGAGTCCAGGGGCGGCACTGGGTTCTGCTGTGCCCTGCCGGATGAATGGGCGGGGGGGAAGGGAATTGCGAGGCTGAAGGAGAAAAAAGCTCCTCCCCCGGGTGGGGGGCGGGGTTGATTCCCGCGTGTGAACTGACGGGAGCCCCGGAGGGAGGGAGGGAGGTAGAGCCCGGAGGCCTGAGTTTCGGGAAGGTGTTCAGGCTTGACCCTGAGAGAACAGCGGGTCAAGGGGCAGGGTCTCTGAGTGTGCACCCCCTTCCTCGGGGCTCCCTGGTGTCTCCAGTTGGGCCCCGGGGTCTGGGAGCTCTCGGCAGGACTGCGTATTTCTAGCCTGGGAACCTCCTCGGCTTCAGCCTGGGCCCCACGGGCAGCCTCTCCCGATCTCCTTTCAGACCTCAGGGGCCCAGGCCTGGGCTAGACAGAGCTGGCGCCGGCATTAGCTCTCTAGAAGGAATGGAGGAAGGTCGGGGAGCCCACCGAAGGGGATCTGTGTATCAGACCCTCCAGCACAGGGGCCTGGGCCTGACGCAGCAGCTTTGTCTTGAAGGGGGAGAGGCATTCCTGTGGTAGAAGGGGAAAGATGGTTCCCAGCGTGGGAACATGTGCAACAGCCCAGAAGTGAATGAAAATAGGTATTAGGAGGAGCGGCTAGCTGCCTGATGTGGACCGTGTGGAGATGGGAGGGCCGGAGGTGGGGGGCGCCCTGGTAAAAAGGCTTCTCTGGCTAGGGCTTAGAGTACTTTATGCAGGCACTGGAGGACTCCTCCCCCCCCCCCCCAGCTTCCCCAGCCACAAACAAACAAGATCAGATGGGAACCCTACAAACATGCCCTTGACCCCAGTCCCCTTTGTGGGAACATCAGCTGGGAACATGGAGCATGGCCCCAAGTCCTCCCTACCACAGTCCCCGGCCCCTCTATCCCTTCACCAGAACCAGAGTTTCACAGAAGAAGGGGCTCGTGACTGGAAGAATTGCTGAGCCCCTTGCACCCAGCTGGCCCTCATTTCCTCCATCTGCCTGGGAGTGTGACCTGGCTACCTCCAAGGAGGGTAACCTCGGCCTTTCCAAGGGCTGTTACTGAGCATTTTGGGAAACAGACACAAAGGCCTTTCAGGTCTTACAATCTTGCTTCCCAGTAACAATGACAGCAACAGCCATTTTAGGGAACATACTCAGTTTGCCTGGCATACACATGTAGAAGCAGTATGACGTTCACTGAGTATAAACACAGATACATTTTACTATTTCTCATTGGGTGATGAAGTCTGAGTCCCTCCCGTACCTTTATTGGTAGAAAACGGAAGTAGAATATGACACTCCAAAATATGCCTCTTTGGCATGAGAATTATCTTGAGCTGGTTATTTTTAAGAAACAGCAGACACAGGAGAAGCTCTGAAAACTGAGTTGGATGGGACCCTTTTGTAAGAGACATGTAAACTTGTAAAGGATATCTCCATTTGGGTCTCCCTTTCTATGTGGGGAAGAGGAGGATGGGGAAGCATCAATGCGGAAGGCGGGGTCTGAAATGCCCTAAGTGACGACCTCCCCAACACATGCACACACACACACACACACACACACACACTCCACTCCAACACCTGTCTTTAACCTTTAGCTGAAAATGGTATTTAGGGGGGTGACTTGTGCCATTTTATGGAATTAGACTCCCCTTTCCTGGGGTTCTCTCATGCATACAGGAGGTATACATGTTGCTAAGCTTCTGTTTGTTTATCTGTCTTTTGGTCCAAGGAGGTCTCAGAAAAATTACTTTTTCTCCCTGTTGGAGCCCACTCACTCCCAAACTGTACACAACATCAAGAGCTTCCAAAGTGCCAAGTTCACAAGTCGCCGCACTCTGGAAAGTCTGGGAGCCGCCCTCTTCAGCTGTTGCCTGTCTGTCCACACGGTGGCGCTGTGGAACGTGAGCCGGCGGAGTCCCGCGCGTTCTTAGATGCTGCTTTCCCGGCCCACGCTCTTGCGGGGCCCGCGGTTCTCACACAAAGAGATCTTTTTTTTTTTTTCTTTTAAGATTTTATTTACTTATTTGTCAGAGGCAGATCAAGACAGCGAGCACAAGCAGGGAGAACAGCAGGCAGAAGCAGAAGCAGGCACCCTGTGGAGCAAGGAGCCCCGTGTAGGACTCAATCCCAGGATCTTGGGATCATGACCTGAGCCGAAGGCAGCCGGCTTAGCGGACTGAGTCACAGGCATCCCAAAGAGATCTTTCTCTTAACCATGACAATAAATTTTAGTCCATCCTCAACCGGATCCTGGGGACCAGGCTGACAGGGAGATGGGTCTCAAACCCTTTCCTCCACCCCCGCCCCCAGCCACCAGCTCTGCATTCCAAGGTGGGGGGAGAGGAGGGGCAGCTGTGGGTGTCCGCTGGGTCATATTTACATAACTATAAAGACCACTCAAAGGACCCTAGCCTGAACAAAGAAAGCCTGTTCCCAGGTGACTTCCTCTGTCCACTCAGCTGAGCAGCAGTGGCGGGGAAGCTTCTGGAACCCCCTTATACACCACAGTCAAGTGAAGAAACAGAGGCTCCCAGAAGAAGGGACCCACAGCTACCATCTGACAGGGCAGGACTTGAACTTAGGTCTGAGCTCCTTAACCCTTCAACCCACAGTCTCCCAAGAGCTTGTTCAAGCCCTCCTTTTTCTCTCAGTAGTAACTTCTGGGTGTATTTGTGAATTTTTGCCCCAAAACCCAAAGAGTAGAAAAATGTTCTATCTGATGACTGATTTGAAATCTAATATTTTGGTGTTTGGGGGAGCCCATCAGTATTAGCACTGTAAGGGAAAAAAAAGTTTTTTCCAGATAGTTACTTAGAATATTACAAAGAAAAATTTGTTTCAAAAATACACTAAGCTTTAAAGCACAGCCCCCAAGCTGTCTGCTCCTAGCCCAGTTCATTCTTGAGCTATTTTGCACCTTTTTAAAACTGCAGGTTCTGGTGGCTCCGGAAGCCCGTAGGCCAGGGGCTGCCCACTGACCTCTCCCCCTGTGGAAAAACCAGTAGTTCTGCCTCAGCTTGGAATTCAATTCCTTCACTCCATATAAATTTGTGCTTTTTAACGTCTCCTGTGAACCATTAAAGCATCTGCTTGCCCTCAGGTGGAGAAAATACATTTTTATCTCGAGGTCGTTTTTATACCTGTATGAATTATAACGTTTAAATCTTTCTGACAATTCTTTTAACAATTGCTTCTTTATTACAACGAACACAAACCTATAATGGGGTGGAATGCCATTTTTGCAAGTATTTCTACCAAAAAATTTGCATCTTGGGACAAATCTTACACCTTTGGGACTAGGCCAGGCACAGAGCTCACTCCTTCCCGACAAGACTCAAGCCCCACACCTTGTTTGAAAAGCCCTCCAGGGGGGCGCCTGGGTGGCTCAGTTGGTTGAGCCACTGTCTTCGGCTCAGGTCATGATCCCGGAGACCCGGGATCGAGTCCCACATCGGGCTCCCTGCACGGCAGGAAGCCTGCTTCTCCCTCTCTCACTCCCCCTGCTAGTGTTCCCCCTTTGGCTGTGTTTCTCTCTGTCGAATAAATAAAATCTTAAAAAAAAAAAAAAAAGCCCTCCAGGGAGCTTTGAAAAATGCTCGCGTCCGCGCCCCCACGCATGCGGGTTACTTGCGACCCTCGGAGTGGGCGCGAGTCCAGATGTTTTAAACAGCTGCCCCTCCTGGGTGGCTCAGTGGGATAAAGCTTCTGCTTTCGGCTCAGGTCATGATCTCAGGGTCCTGGGATCTAGGCTCGCGACCGGCTCTCTTCGCAGCAGGGAGCCTGCTTCCTCCTCTGCCTACTTGTGATCTCTTTGTCAAATAAATAAGTAAAATCTTTTTTAAAAAATAAATAAAAATAAACAGCTGCCCCCGCTACTCCGGCAGCGGGGAACCCTCGGCCCAGGCGGGGATTTACTGGCCCTGGAGGGCAGCAGGTGACCCAGCAGGAATCTCCTCGAGCTGTTTTAATCCGCTGCTGCCGAATCTAACAGGAATGCCCGGAATTCTTGCCCCCACCCCTAGGCCGGGCCCCCCGGGGGCTTGTAATCCCGGTGCCGAAAGGAGGTGCAGGAGGCCGCGGCGTCCTAGGGCGGTCAGCCCAACCGGCTCCCCGGAGGCCATCCCTGAGCGGCCCGGGGCTGTAGTGGGGACAGTCACAATTTGCCGTCGCGCGGGGCAGGGCGGAGGGAGGTGAGTGGTGGTGGAATCCACCGAATCCCGGGGGTCTGGCGGGGCGCACGTGCCGGCCCGCGGCTCGGCCGCGGGGGGCTGGCGCTTCCCCCCGGAGCCTACCGGGCGGTGGCGGATCGGGGGTCGAGACCCCGCGGGGACCCGGCGCGCGGGGTGGGGCCGGAGGGCCGGAGGGCCCTTGGCTCTTGGGCTGTCCCGGGAGAGGGCGGAGAGTGCCCCCTACTGACCACGTGAGAGCGTGACAACCGAGAGGAGGGAGGATTGGGGCTGGTTTTGTGGAACTCTGTAACTTGCTTTACTGTGACCCCCAAATCCCCACCAAACTGTTTAACTGGACTTGTTTGCTGGTAGTGGGATTCCCGGGGTTTTGTCTTTTCTTTTGGCTGATCTGTATAAGGCTCTTTCTTTTTTAAGATTTATTTAGAGAGAGAAGAGCGCGAGCGGGGCGAGGGGCAGAGGGGGAGGGAGAGGCGCCGACTCCCCGCTGAGCCGGAATCCAGAATCAGTCTTAACCAGGGCCCCCGGTACAAGGCTCCCTACGGGAGAGGCATAGCTGAAGAGGCAGAAGTGTGCCAACATCCAGACAGACCTGGTGGCTTCGAGGTCCTCTGGGCCACCTTAGGGAGGCTCTTTCAGGGGAAGGTGGACTTATGCTGGCTTTACCCACCGAGGAGATGAGTGCGGCCCCTCCTTGGTGACAGGCCCCTCCCGGGCCTTCTGAGATCTGAATGGAGGTCTTAGATAATCAGGGAAGAGTTTGCAGTGCTTGTAATTGTTTAGCGTCTGAGGTCTTACAGACAGGAGGCAGTATTCTAATTTTTTGTTTTATTTTATTTATTTGACAGAGAGACACACAACCAGAGAGGGAACACAAGCAGGGGGAGTGAGAGAGGGAGGAGCAGGCTTCCCACCCAGCATGGAATAGTATGCCGGCTGGATCCCAGGACTCTGGGATCATGACCTGAGCCAAAGGCAGATGCTTAACAACTGAGCCACCCAGGCGCCCCATCAATACTCTAATTTTTATATAAAGTTAACACTGGGTATAACCAACACGGGCCAGGGTATGTTTGGTGGGCAAGTGCCATAAAATACAGCTCAAGTAAAAGACCAGGGGCCTCCTGCGGCAAGGTTGGTCTGACCCACTGCTCAGCCCAGAGACACAGGGCCCTGCCCCACTTGCTGAAGCAGGCCACTGGAAGTGATTTCGAGAGATGCGCACTCAGGCCACTGGGCTGCTAAAGCTTAGCATGGACCTCTGCATGAAAGCCAGGCCCCTGGTCTGGGAAGACTCTGAGGCAGGTCCCGAAACAGCTGACCATCCACGAGGGCCACCTGTACTTAACTAAAGCCAGCTCCAAGTGGAAGGCAGGATTCCAATCAGCCCCGCTCACCCAGACCTGATCTAACATTTCTTGCTGGATTGGTTTTACGTGATTTAAAGTTGTGCTGTTTGGCACTTAAAAAATAAAAAGTTTCTCATAAAATTTACCGTGTATAATGAAAAGCCATTGTGCATGACAGTATGCCTATTTCTCTTTCTCTCTCTCTCTCACACACACACACACCCTGCCCCCCCCCCACCATGGACATTCCCGCCTGCTCCCCAGGAATCTGTGTCTATGATGAGATATCACTCCTATAACTCTGTCGCACCATGCACCATGACACAGTGGACCTTGAGACGGGAGATTATCCGGGTGAGCCTAATCTAACCTCACAGCCCTTAAAAGCCGGGAGCTTTCTCTGGCCAGTGGCAGAAGGTGAAGTCAGAGTGATTGGAGGCTGGTGGGGGATTCCAGATGCCAGTACAGACTTAAAGATGGAGGGGCTAAGTGACCAAGAATGGCTTCCAGAAGCTGAGAGCAGACCCTGGCTGTGAGCCAGCAAGGAGATGGGGACTTTGGTCCTAAGACTAGAAGGAGAATTCTGCCAGTAACAGCAATAAGCTTGGGGCAGGAGCCCGAGTTCCACATGAGAACACAGGAGCCAACACCCTGACTGCGGCATGGGCAGAGGACGCGGCCATCCTGCACGGGTCTAGCTATTGCCAGAAACTCCAAAGTAGTCAGAGTCTGTCACATGCTAAATAGTGCAATTTTTTTAATAGTGCAATTAAGTATGCAACCCAGAATAGAGTGAACGGACAAAAATTAAAGACATCAAAGATGCCGCACTTTCATGAATAAGATTGAATCAAAGATCCATACCGAGGGCGCCTGGGTGGTTCAGTGGGTTAAAGCCTCTGCCTTCGGCTCAGGTCATGATCCCGGAGACCCAGGATCGAATCCCACATCAGGTTCCCTTCCCTCTCTGGCTGTGTTTCACTCTGTCAAATAAAATCTTAAAAAAAAAAAAAAAGATTTTATTTATTCATTTGACAGAGAGAGATACAGTGAGAGAAGGAACACAGGCAGGAGGGGGTGAAACAGGGAGAAGCAGGCTTCCTGCCAAGCAGGGAGCCCAATACGGGGCTCGGATCCTGGGACTCTGGGATCATGACTTGAGCCGGAAGGCAGATGCTTAATGACTGCCCCACCTAGCCTTCTTCTTAAGTGGCTGTGATCCCAGGGTCCTGGGAATCGAGCACATCCACATCAGGCTTTCTGCTCAGCAGGAATTCTGCTTCCGTCTCTATCTCTCTCCCTCTGCCTTTCCCCACTGCTCGTTCTCTTTCCCAAATAAATAAAAATCTTTAAAAAGAAATAAAAGAAAATAGAAACTGTAACGGCTGATTGTTTTGATTTGAGTACCATATCCTTATGGAATAATGCCAACTCAACGTCATTATGATTTCAAAGGTGTTAAGTGTGAGGCCTTGTTCCTAAAGCCGTGACTGTTGAACACTCTAAAACTTAACAATGTTAAATGCACCATTTTTGTAAGAAAAAAATAATATAAATAACTGATCTAACATTTCAACTCAAAATTTCAGGGAGAGAACTGTAAAACAGACTCAAGCAACACCAGAAGGAAATCATAAAGTCATAGTAAGGTGAAAGTTAAATTTGGTGAATGTGAAAACAGTAGAACTGATAAGAAATCCAAAAGTAGTTTGTTTTGGGGTTTTTTTTAAGATTTTATTTTTAAGGGGCGCCTGGGTGGTTCAGTCGTTAAGCATCTGCCTTTGGCTAAGGTCAAAATTCTAGACAAAGTGGGCTCCCTACTCGGCGGGAAGCCTGCTTCTCCCTCTCTCACTCCCGCTGCTTGTGTTCCCGCTCTAGCTGTGTTTCTCTCTGTCAAATAAATAAAATAAAATCTTTAAAAAAAAAAAAGATTTTATTTTTAAGTAATCTCTACACCCAACACGGGGCTTGAACTCACAACCCCGAGATCAAGGGTTTGTGTGCTCCACCAACTGAGCCAGCCAGGTGCCCACCAAAGTAGATTCTCAAGCAAAAAAATAAGCATTAGATCTATGCCAAACTTAATAAAAGGTGAGAAAAGTCAAATATAATTAGCAAGTTGAGGTAGTTAATGCAGATTATAATGTAAAATTAGAAGAATTACAATTCCCATAGGAATACGTGAATAGACTCTTAAATCTTATTAAAAAGTAGGTTCAAATTAATAAAAGAAACAGATCCAATAAAACAAAAATCGTTATGTTCCCCTAAGTAAGGAGGAATTTGAAATCATTAATGAAGAATCATCTTCCTGGAGTCTCTGAGATCCTTTGGGCATTAAGTTCTTTCAGACCCCAAAGAAGTCCCTCCAGCCCATGCAACCACGACTGATGAGAAGAAGGACAAACTCTCCAACTCCTTGTGCAAAATTAGCGTAAGCTGGGATCAGGGCCGCCTGGCCCGGGACTCCCGCAGGCTGACCCGGTCAGAACCCCTGCCCAGCTCCAGGTCTTGAACAACCAGGTACTTGCTCTCCCACTTGTCCCTAAATCCTATTGATCAAGAGTTCCCCTCGTCCAGGGCACAGCCGGCCTTCGCCTCATCTCTGGGATGCCCAAGGGGCTTGTGTTCTGGACCATTCTCACCAAAGCTGGCTTTTCTTGCTGTCTTCCTCATCGCTCTCATTGACATAGAGAGGGTTAACCTATTCACCCACCAGCTTGTGCCCACACTGCCCCTGAGTGCCTCTAACTCCAGCAACTCACGGGCATTGTGACCAGTTGGGGACCTTCTGCAAGCGAGGGTTCCCTCTGTCAGGCAGTGTCCAGACTTCCTCTTACCGAGACTGTCGCTGCTCTCTCCCCTCCCCCACATACCACTCCACCTACCCCGCAGCTTTCACACCGGCATCTCGTATCTGCACCGAACCGAGACACATCTCCGCTTCTCATGTCTTGTTCTCTCAGCAGGGGAATCTGCCCACCGTAAGATTGCTCAAGTCCCTGGAAGAATATGGTTCTTTCAGTTCTGCCCCTAAGAGTTCCCCGCTATTCCGTTTGTGGCCATTGGTAACTCAACTGCAAACTAGGTCAAGAAAAAAAGAACTTTTCCTGGATGTAACAAATCTCTAGAGCTTCAGGCATGGCTGGGTCAGGTGCTTAAATGATTGTTTTTTTGTTTTTTGGGTTTTTTACCTTTTAGCTTTTCTTTTCTCTGAGTCTATTTGATTCTCTAGCAGGCAACTTCAGACCTACGTGGTATTTCCAGATCACACTCCCAGAAAGAAAAAAGAAAGGAAGCAGAAAGAGTTAGGGGTCTCCAGAAAAAGAAAAATTTGGTGACAAAAGAGATCATTTTAGACCCCCAGCTATCATCCGTAATTTATGCCCTCCTCGCCCAAGCATCGTTCTTGCAGAACTTCCTAGGAGGTGTCGAAATTGCAAGAAATGTAAAGACCTTAAAAAAAAAAAAAAAAAGAAAAGAAAAAAGAAAGCAACTACCTCAGTAGTTAAGGATTTAAAAGGAACACAAAAACTAACAACAGTCTCTACTGGGCCAGGAAATAGCCTAACCAAACGAGAGACAATAAATCAGCGGTAGAACTCCCTGAGCGGTAAGCAAGGCCCTGCATTCCTTACCCAAGATAAGGACCGCAGGACCCCGTCCAGTTTATTCCAGCTCTCGGCTCTTGGAGCATGCCCTTACCCCTTCTCCTCGTGCAACTGTGACCTCTGCCTCCTCGAAATGTAAAGTCTCCACCCAACAAAGCTCCCAAACCTTATTAACATAACATACGAAGTATAAGCACGTTTCCTTAGGACGCATGCGCGACCTTGTGCCCGCCTCCGCACACGGTGACAAAGACCCCCTTTCCAAATTTTATCCTAACCCTAAATAAAAGAAACGGATTCACCCCTGCTCAGAGAGTCACCGCTTGGGAAGTTACCCCGCGCCTCCCCGCCCCCCGCCATCCCCTTATTTGCTGCAAATAGTTGTTATTTTCTGTGTGACAGCTCCACCTAACGTAGCCCCTCGGTACCTCAACCGAGGAGCCAAATCACATTGGTTTAGTTACAAAATGAGGAGAGATTCTCAGGAAGCTAGCATATGCCGTAGGTCTAAGCCAGAAACAATGTTTATGGTGGGGAGAATGTGGTCCGCTAAGCAGGACATCACTAAGGGCTGCGGGAAGGGCAGATGTGAGCAGGGAGCCCGGCGCGGAGCTCGATCCCAGGACCGTGGGATCACAGCCCGAGCCAAAAGCGGATGCTTAAGTGCAGTCTGTTTTGCTGCTGACACCCGGGTCCCTCCCTATAGATGTAAACGGGGACTCCCGCCCCCGAGACAGGACAATGAGAGGGTACAAAGCCCCGCCCTTCACCTCCCTCCGGAACAATCTGGGAGTTGTCCCAGCTCCCCAGCTCCCATTGGCGCTGAGACCTCTGTCTCCGCTGCACCCCTGCCCAGCTGCTCCTCTGTCCCCTCCCGCGGCCCCCACTCCCGTAGAGGCTCTGAGCCTGAACAGCCCTGCCCAGTAAACCTCCTTCTGCAAAGTCTCCCTCTCAGAGCCTAGGTCCCGGCAACCTGCCCTAGGACACCGCCCGCACTTGTCCCCAAACGTGAACCTCAACCTCATCTGTTCTCTTGAAATACAAGGGGCAGAGGGACACGGTAAACCACCACAGGGCTGTTCTCGGCAAAACCAACAAGTTCATTCTGCATGGCAGATTACTTGATGTCTTCAGTGAACAAAGAGCAAGAAAAATGCAAAGCGGGCCGGGGATTCAAAGATTGAAAGAGACTCTAGAGCCCTGTGTGGCTCCTTTGATTGTAGATTTGATAAGCAAAGTGAAAAAAAAAGACACAATCAAGGATATCTGAACACTGAATATTTGATGATATGGAAGGATTAATGTTTAATTTGTACGATGTGATAACAGCATTACCTTTTTTCTTTTCTTTTAGACTTTTTTAAAAAAGATTTTATTTATTTGACAGAAAGAAACACAGCTAGAGAGGGGACACAAGCAGGGGGAG
>PITA01028700.1:0-18960 GCA_004023965.1 Spilogale gracilis | reverse complement strand
AGCTCCCAGCTCCGCAGAGAGTCTGCTTCTCCCTCTGACCTTCTCCCCTCTTATGGTCTCTTTCTCTCTCAAATAAAGAAATAAAATCTTAAAAAAAAAAAAAAAAAGATTTGACTGGACAAATGACTGGGCCTATTTTCCTCTGGATATGTGGTTTTATTTTATTTTTTAAGATTTTATTTATTTATTTGACAGAGAGAGATCACAAATAGGCAGAGAAGCAGGCAGAGAAAGAGGGGGAAGCACGTTCCCCACCGAGGGGAGAGCCTGATGTGGGACTCAATCCCAGGACCCCAAGATCATGACCTGAGCAGAAGGAAGAGGCTTAACCCTCTGAGCTACCCAGGAACCCTAGATATGTGGTTTTAAAATGTGTTGAAGAGTTTTCTAGTGTAAAAGAAGGGGCTGACAAGCATTATACAGGCTCTGGTAGCCGCTTCTGTAGTACAGTGGCCTAATGCACAGAACAGAACCAGAAATAGAAAGAAGAGAATCTAAAACAGCTTATCAGCTTAGGAAATGGAAAGGGGCTTTTTGCAGCCCCCAAAATCTCTGAGCTCTTTTTTTTTTAAGATTTTATTTATTTATTTGGCAGAGAGAGAGATCACAAGTAGGCAGAGAGGCAGGCAGACATAAGGGGAAGCAGGCTCCCCACCGAACAGAGAGCCCAGTGTGGGACTCAATCCCAGGACCCTGAGATCATGACCTGAGCGGAAGGCAGAGGCTTAACCCTCTGAGCCACCCAGGCACCCCTCTGAGCTCCTAAACGCAAAAAATTTCTCAAGAACCTTTTCATTTCACTGGCACTCTAGGAGGACTATCCTCAAATCTCACTTCTTCACCAAAAGATATTATGTACAGTTAGAGATAGGGAGAGTGGGAAAAAAACATTGGTAGTTCAAATATCTCTTGCTCTACCTTTTCTACTGCCAGTCATTGCCAATTAAATAAAATCTGAATAATCTATCCAAAGAACTGGGGCTGGGACCTACCAGTTTCTGTTGGAAACACCCATCTCATCAGATATGAATAGGACATACTTATTTTCAAGCCATTTTTTAATTGCTAGTAAACACAGCAGTTGAACTACCAGGTACAACAAACCATCTGAGTCCAAGGACAGTTATTTAAAGAACACATGAGTAAACTCAGTATAAGCCAAAGTGCTAAAATAAGATATAAGTCTCTACCCCTGGTAGGAACCTGACCAGCTTCACGGCCTTCAAGTCTGGGTCACAGGTGATCCATTAAACATCTCCCCTGATATGTCCTCTTTGACCCTAGCTTGAAAAAAGGAAAAACAGCAGCAGAGATATGGGATCAGTCAAGGAGTGAGAAAGAGAACGTGCAGATTGTGTGGGACTGTCTCCTTTGAAAGCCTAAGCAAAGGGCCGAGGTATACTCCCTCAGCACTCCTTGACTCTGTTCAGAGCTTTGTATTTCTTGATACCTCACTAAAAGTATTTAGTGAGGTAAAATGATGCAACTCCTGCCTGATAACCTTGTTTCATCATCAGACAATCAGCTTTAAAAAAAATGAAATTGCTTTACTAAGAAACTACTTTTTCCACAGCAAAAACTTTTGCAATTTTTTTCTATAAGTATCTCAGAATAGACAGAATGTATTAAGTAGAACATGTGGAGGTGGAGGGTAGGGGGAGAGTATTTGAAGAAGGGGGGGAAAGAATTATTCTTCACATACAATGCTATTCTTATGCTTGACCTGTAGTCTCCCACTTTGTCTATCTCTGCCTCTACTTGGAGATTAAGGATGGGTCTGGTGCTCAGGAGAAAGAGGAAAAGAAATTTCCTAGGGAGAGACTTTAATTTTTTTCACAGTCCTTTAAAATCATTAAATTGTTATACCCTCCACGTCATATTGCCTAAAGCAAAGCCTTTTCTAAACTGTCTTATCGGTTAGGTGATGGGAATTAAGGAGTGTACTTGTGATGAGCACTGGGTGATGCACGGAAGTGTTGAATCACTATATTTTATACCTGAAACTAATGTAACACTGAATGCTAACTAACTGGAATTAAAATAAAAACTTTAAAAAATCGGGCACCTGGGTGGCTCCGTGAATTAAAGCCTCTGCCTTCGGCTCAGGTCATGATCTCAGGGTCCTGGGATCAAGGCCCACCTCGGGCTCTCTGCTCAGCAGGGAGCCTGCTTCCTCTTCTCTCTGCCTGCTTCTCTGCCTACTTGTGACCTCTCTTTCTGTCAAATAAATTTTTAAAAAATCTTTTAAAAAAAACTTAAAAAAATCTTTTAACTCACTTTACAAATAAATTTGCAGTATTTGAAACAAATGTAAGTGGAATTATAGAAGAAAAAGCCAACCTGGAAATGTTAGCAGAGCGTATCAGTGATAACAGCATCTAGATTCCAGAGACTCTAAGTATGTAACCAGTTAGTGAATGCAAACTTACCGACACAGATGAGAAAAGTGGCTGTCATGAATGACATCGAAAACGCAATGGATAAAATGTTGGAGACTGATTCAAATTTAGAAACAAGTATGACAATTCACTAAGGCACAGAATATATTTGGTGTGTATTGTAAGTCATACAAAAAGAAGGCGGCAAGTCTGAAACGTAGTTCCAATTACTCTGGCTAATTTTTTTTACAGAGAAATGAAACACTTGAAATTCCCAAAAAATAATATTATTAACTATAGAATCAATAGAATTACCAAGCACTGCAGAAACAACTTCCAATATATCTGCTTACTTTAAACATCTATTGATGGCCGAGGGAATAACGGCGATTTATTGCACGCGTAGGTTTTGGTGCCAGATTCTTACATGCTTTTTTTTCTATCCTTTATTTTGCCATGAGACATTTTCAGAATTCTTTGGTTTTCAACTTGCTCCATTTTACCCATCCAGTCTGTGCCAGAGAAAGAAACACTTACCAGATTTATATAGAGTTTAAAGGTGAAGGAAGAGGACATACAATGTTTACACAAGATTTCTTAGTTCTCTTAAAGCCTCAGAAGTAATAGTAGGGACACTTATCTAGAGCACCATAGAATGGCAGTAGCAAAAGACAGAGAGAAACACATCTTAGTAATCCTCACAATCCTGCATTTTACAGAAGGGAAAATGGAAGTTCAGAAACAATAAGGAACTTGCCCAGTCATAGCTTCACTTGATTGTTCCAACACAACATCCGAACCCAGTTCTGTATGGCAAGATGAGAATTTGAGAAAATAACTAAGATTCATATTGTCTTACCAATTTCAGTAACCTTTTACCTCTCACTCCATTTATTAGTAGTATTCACTACCTAAAGGAAAGAATGATGGTGTAGACCATCAGAGGACAGGTTTTGATATGTAAATGCAAGGGCTGAGAACTGCAAAAGATTCAAGTTTCAAAAACCAGAAGCAAGAAGAACTCCAGGAAGGTTTATGCCTCAGAAATAGAACCAGAATTACCTGTCCCCTAAAGAATATGGAGAGAGGAAAGTGGGAGGAAAGCAAGACACTCTGGTGGTTCCTTGAGGAGGGCCTCTGTGTCATATATTTTCCAAGGCCATTGTGTCCCAGATGAAGGGTTATTCCACCCCTAAAGAGTTTTGGGGATCTAAAACAAAGGATACTGGAAGAAAGCACAAAATCCCCTGAGCACACTAGTGGCAAAGAAGGAGTAGATCATATTCCCAGCTCAATCATATCCCAGGATTTTACCCACCCCACCAAAGCTGCAGAAGCCTGCAAGGTCTTCCAGAGCTCTTGACAGCTATGTTGACAAGCATGGAGAGACACCGGGTGGAAACATGTAAGGACAGACCTGTAAGCAATAATGACGCGGAGCATATGCGAGGGAGGTAACAATAAATGTCAGCTTAGTTACCTAAGCTGTTCCCTGCTCATCTGTCACTGCATTTATCTCTTGGATCTAAGGAGGAGGGAGGGAGATAGATCCTGATTTACCAGAGGTTAATTTTTTGGCAATTGATGTAATAAGGTTAATAATAGAATTCAACTTCAGATGCACAAAAAGTTATATCTCTCCTACATATGAAAATATGAAACGAACTTGGCATCACTGCTCCACTGGGAGCAATGGTAAAGGCAGGAGATTTGTCCTGCCCCAGTCTTGTCACACTTCCACTTTGAGGCTCTGAGAGGAGGTTGTCTTGAAGAATCTCCTGAACCAGAATACGTCTGGTAACGTGGTACAATCAGGCAGAGCAGGGCTTTCAGCCCCCTTGGTTGTCATGTGAGGACTCCATATTTCTTACCAGCTGATCCCTGAGCACATGTGACCACATGGATTCAAGGAAACTGTCTTCCAGAAGTGTTACAATATTTCACAAGCCACACACACAACTGTATGTGTGTTGTGTGCATCTGTATGTCTTAAGTAAAAATAAGAGGGAGAAAGGTGAATGAGAGGCCAGCTCTTTAAACCAAGATAGACTGAATGTAATTTAAGGGGCCTGACTAAATTAATAGACTGGACTTTTTAAACCAGATTGAATATTTAATGAATTCTCTACAGACCCATACGCAAACTAGTGACAAAGAATTTGGGGGAAGAAATGAAAGGGAGGAAGGAAGGAAGAAAGAGAAAGTTATTATTTTTGTGCATCGGAGTTGTGATGTGAGTTAAATTTGTTAAATTTAAATTCTGCCTTAAAGCATACAATACCATGCTGTGTAAAACCATAAGGTAGGTATGTGAGTTATATATAGCTTTGAACACCAAGCACAGGACCGGCTGGGAGGAGAACGGTGCTCTCCCAATAAAGTCCTGGAACTGGACAGAGGAGGGGTCCTTGTCCCTGGCGACCCTACCCTTTAGCTGGGAACCTGCAGAAACTGGAAAGGAGATGTCAACTAAGCTGGAAACCCTGCAGAAAGGAATTGTGTGGATTCTCTAGAATAGAGTGACAACTAAGTGGGTTGATATGCACTTTTCTTGTATGATTCATAAACATCAGCTTGCTGTCATTTTCCCTTCATCACGATTTGTATTTCATGTGAATCATGCCACATTTTTACATATACGTAAATATTCCAGAAAAAAATATTCCAGTTTGCTTAAATACAATGAAACTATTTTGTTACACTGATAATCGATGTGAAATGCTGGGGTTCAGGAGCAAACTGTCAAGAAGGAATTCTTGAGATGTCTTTGGCACAAAAAGGATGGTTTTATTAAAGCACAGGGACAGAACCTGTGGGCAGTTAAGAGCTGCCCTGGCATTGTGCATGACTGATTACATACTTTCAGTTTGGGAAAGCGTTAGGGATGGTGTAAGTCTCTAAGGACTTTGGAAGCAATGTATCCAGGACCTTGAAAGGCTAGTTGTTATTAGGAAAAAGGTCATTTATTACTGTCCTGTAAAACCTTAGTGATGAGACTCTTCAGGTGTTATCAGTGGGCCATATGCCTGGAGGATGATTGCTAACATAAATCTTGCAGTAGATAGAATGGGTAGAGATAAAGGGAGTTTCCAAAGGGATCTTCATTTATTAAGGTAGATTTACAGGATCCTGGAGGTCAGGCTAATGTCAAGCTAAGCTTGCCTTTTGCCTTTAGCAAAATATGAACATTGAGGCAGTTGAGTTCCTAGGGAAGGTCACGCTGTCTGTCCCAAATACTTGTCAATGGGCTGTAAGTTGAAGGAAGTTTAATTTTTTTTCTTTTGCCTGTGTTCGCCACACCGATAATGAGGAGAGAAGCTTCTGTTCAAGTATTCATCTATAGGGCACTTACATGTCAGTCACTGCCCCAAGTCCCCAGAACGCTGAGATCAAAGACATTATCCTTGATGCTCCTTGATACTTTTCTGGCCTGATGCTATTCTATTTTCACATCTTTACACAACTCTTCAAAGCATAGGTAAGACCAAGCTATAACATGTAAACAGACTTTATTGAAGGTTTCAGGATAGTAAAATGAATGATAAACCCAATAAAGAAAGACTTTAAACTGGCTACAAAATGTGACTACTGAATGTTACAGGCTGATCTTGCCCACTACTCCCTTCAGCCCCTGACTTTCTACTACCTGTTAGGAGTAGCCTACTCTCCTTAACAGGAAGCCTGTGACCTTGAACACACCTCCGGCCCCAGCTCGGGCTTCAGCCTAAGGCTAGCTCCCAGGAAACCTTATACTCTCCAGGGAACAATTCCACACCCAAGAATGACAACTTTTAACATTGGTAAAATAGGGCAGTTTAACTCTGTGCAGGCTTGAAACTCTCCACTGCTAAATTGCCAACTCAACTTTTTCTTCCTGCAACTCCACATTGCATTTTTCTTTCTTGGCTTTTTTTAAAAAGTCGGATTATTGAGCTATAATATACATATAGCAAATTTCACCCATCTTAGTGCCTAATTCTGAGTTCTGACAAACACATAGCCATGTTATCACTGCCACAATAAGACAGAGAACAGTTCCTTCACATCGCTCATGCCCTTTAAGTCAACCTCCTCACATGCTCAGCTGTAGGCAAAACTGACCCTTTTGCTATCTATAGTTTTGCCTGTAACAGAATGTCATAGAAATGGAATCATACACATGCTAGTTTTTTTATATCTGATTATTTTCGTTTGTTATAATGTAAGTTTATCCAGGTAAATGTATCATAAGTTTGTGCCTTTATATTGTTGAGTGGTTTTCTATTGTCTGAATTGACTACACTGTATAAATGTATAGCAGTTGGCTTATCCCTTCACCAGTTGAAGAACATTTGAGTTATTTACAGTTTTTGATTATTATGAATAAAGTCACTAAAATATTTGTATACAGGTCATGAAGAGAACATAAGTTTTCATTTCTTTTGGGCAAATATTTAAGAATTGTGCTGAGTTGTATGATAAACGGATGCTTAGTAAATTGCTCTCCAAAGTGGCTATATCATTTTGCATTCCCACCAACAATATGGGAGAGTTCCTTTTCTTATGAACTTTTTTTCAAGATTTTTATTTTTTTTAAGATTTTATTTATTTATTTGACAGAGAGAGATCACAAGTAGGCAGAAAGGTAGACAGAGAGAGGGGGAAGCAGGCTTCCTGCTGAACAGAGAGCCAAAGTGGGCCTCGATCCCAGGACCCTGAGATCATGACCTGAGTCTAAGGCAGAGGCCTTAACCCACTGAGCCACCCAGGTGCCCAGGACTTTCAATTTATTTGACAAGACATTTTTCTTAAAAAGATTTTTTTAATATGTATGTATGTATGTATGTATGTATTTATCAGAGAGAGAGAGAGAGAGAGAGAGAGAGAGAGAGAGAATACACAGAAGCAGGGAAACAGGAGGAGTGGCAGACAGCAGGAGAAGCGGACTCCCAACTGGACAAGGAACCCAATACAGGACTTGATCCCAGAGCCCTGAGATTGTGACCTGAGCCAAAGGCAGACGCTTAACCGACTGAGCCACCCAGGTGTCCCAACCAGAGATTTGTGTGAGAGTTCTAACTGGACTTTCAGATTTGGTATTACCAGTCTTTGTGGTTAAAAACAAAACAAAACAAAATAAAACAAAACTTATTCATTCTAATTGATGTATACAGGTACCTTAATATAGTTTAAATTTTTAATGACTCATCATGTTGAACATATTTGCATGTGTTTATTTGCCAACCACATCTCTTTTTGGTGAAGTCTCAGTTCAGTAATTTTGCCCATTTATTTGTTGAGTTCTTAGCTTTATTGTTAGGTTTTGAGGATTCCTTACATGTTCTAGATCCAAACCCTTTATCAGAAATGTGATTTGCACATTTTTCTCCTAAGTCTGTAGCTTGTCTTCATTTTGAAAAACAGTTTCTATCTTTGTTAGCTCAGGCTTCTATAATAAAAGACAATAGACTGGGCAGCCTAAGCAACAGACATTTGTTTCTCACAGTTCTAGGGCCTGGCAAGTCCAAGATCTAGGTGTCAGCAGATTCAATTCCTCGTGAGAGCACTCTTTCTGGTGTGAAGATAGTCACCTTCTTCTTATATCCTCATATGATGGGGAAAGGAGGTGTAGCTCTCTGGTCTCTTGTAGAGGCACTAATCTCATCATGATGATCCATCAACCTTTACGACCTCATCTAAGTCTAGTTACCTCCCAAAGTCCCCTCCCAATCAAATATATTTGGGGAGAAGACTTCAACATATAAATTTGGGGATGGGTGAAATACAATCCATCCCTAATGGTATCTCTCAAAGAGAGTAAGTTTTAAGTTTTGATGAAGTCCAAATTACCAATTGTTTTTAACAAATCGTGCCTTTGGTGTCCTATCTAACCTAGATCACAAAGATACTCTCTTATATTTTCTTACAGAAAATTTATACTTTTAGGTGTTTTTGTTTAGGAACAGTCCATTTTGAATGAACTGTTATAAGTGGTACCAAGTATAAATGATCTTTTGTTTTTGTGTTCTAACACCATCTGTTAAAAAAGTCTATTTCTAAATTAAAAATAGAGCTACCCCATGACCCTGCAATTGCACTACTGGGTATTTACCCTAAAGATACAGATTTAGTGAAAAGAAGGGCCATATGTACCCCAATGTTTATTGCAGCAATGGCCACAATCGCCAAACTGTGGAAAGAGCCAAGGTGCCCTTCAACAGATGAATGGATAAAGAAGATATGGTCCATATATACAATGGAATACTACACCTCCATCAGAAAGGATGAATACCCAACTTTTTTTTTATTGTTACTAAAGTTTTTTTTTTTTGAATACCCAACTTTTGTAGCAACATGGACCAGATTGGAAGAGATTATGCTGAGTGAAATAAGCAAAGTAAAGAAAGTAAAGTATCACATGGTTTCACTTACATGTGGTGCATAAGGGGTAATATAGAGGACAGTAGGAGAAGGAAAGGAAATGGGAAGTAGGGTAATTTGGGGAGAGAAACGAAACATGAGAGACTTTGGACTCAGAAACAAACTAAGGGTCTTGGAGGGAGGGGGTGGGGGGATGGGAGAGCCTGGTGGTGGGTACTGAGGGCACGTATTGCATGGAGCACTGGGTGTGGGGCATAAACAATGAATCTTGGAACACTGAAGAAATAAAATTAAATTTAAAAAATTCATTTAATAGAAAAAAAGTCTATTTCTGGCTTCTCCATTCTGTTCCATTGATTTATATGTCCATGCTTGAATAAATACCACACTCTCCAGGTGCCTGGATGGCTCAGTTGGTTAGGCATCTGACTCTTGATTTCAGCTCAGGTCATGATCTCAGGGTCCTGGGATCAAGCCCTATCAGGCTCCATGCTCTGGGCATGAACCCTGCTTAGGAGTCTGTCTCTCTCCCCTTCCCACTCATGCTTATACTCTTTCTCTCTCTCTCTCTCTCTCTCAAATAAATAAATACCACACTCTCTTGATTACAGTGGCATTATCCTGGGTCTTGAAATCAGTATGATTAGTTTGAAATAGTATGAATTCTCCAAGCTTTTTCTTTTAAAAAATTGTTTTGATTATTCTATTCCTTTGCATTTCTGTGTAAAATTTTAAATCAGTCTGAAAGTTTCAACTGGGGGAGGGAAAGCCTTCTGATATTTTGATTGGGATATCATTGAATCCATATAAATCAATTTGAAGAGCTTTGACAGTTTAACCATATTTAATAGTTTTTTTGTTTTTGTTTTTAAAGATTTTATTTATTTGACAGAGAGAAACACAGCCAGAGAGGGAACACAAGCAGGGGGAGTGAGAGAGGGAGAAGCAGGCTTCCTGCGGAGCAGGAAGCCAGATGTAGGGCTTGATCCCGGGTCTCCGGGATCATGACCTGAGCCGAAGGCAGTCACTTAACCAACTGAGCCACCCAGGCGCCACCATATTTAATAGTTTTCAGTGTACCGGTTTTGTACATCTTTTGCTAAATGTATCCCTTAATATTTTATATCTATGACATTGTTTTTAAAGTTCAGTTTCTGAATTTATTATTATTTACTATTACTTATTTTATAATAAAGCACTGAAGATCTCATGTAATTTACTGAATACTGTACCTGAAGTGAAAAGCAGAATGGTTATATACATACCAGATTTATCTCGCTGCAGCTGCCCAGCATCCTAAGAGCGTACTACATTGCATATCACTACCATGGAAAACATTAAAATTCAAAATTCAAATTATGGTTTCTACTTAATGTGTACTGCTTTCACACTATCATAAAGTCAAAAAACTATAAATAGAACCATCGTAAGTTGGGGGGACTAGCTGTATATGGAAATATAATTGATTTTATATATTGACCTTGAATCCTAGGAACTTGCTAAACTCATTTATTTTAGTAGCTTTTTTGTGGATTCCTTAGGATTGTCTGTGATTAAGGACAGTTACTTCTTCCTTTTTAAGTTAACTATTTTTACTATTTCTTGATTTTATTGGTTACATTAACTAGAACCTCTAACAATGTGATGACTTAAAGTGATTTCCTTGTTTCTCTCAAATATTAGTCTTTCACCATTGTATTAGTTTGCTAGGGCGGCCACAAGGAAGTACCACTGGCTTAAATAACATTTATTTTCACACGATTCTGGAATCTAGACGTCTAAGATCAAGGTATTAGTGGAGTTGGCTTTTTCTGAGGCTTCTCTCCTTCACTTGCAGATGTCTGTCTTCTCCCTGTGTTTTCACATGCATTTTCCTGTCTGTATTTGCCTTAATCTCCCCTTCTTTAAGGACACCAGTTATATTGGATTAGGATTCACCCTAATAAACTCATTTTAGCTTAATTACCTCTTGAAAGGCCCTATCCTCTAAATACAGTTATATTCTGAGGTATTGGGGGCTAGGACTTCAACATTTGAATTTGGGGGAGAGGGGGTATGACTCAGCCCATAACAACCATTAAATAAGATGTTACTTGTAAATCTTTGCAAATGCCCTGTATCAGGTTGTTAAAATTCCCTTTAATCCTAGCTTGCTTAACTCTTTTAAAAATCATCAATAAGGACTAAATTTTCTCAAGTTTTTTTTCTGCATCTATTAAGATGATTATATGTGTTGCAGCACCTGCGTGGCTCAGTGGGTTAAGCAGCTGCGTTCTGCTCAGGCAGGTCATGATCCCAGCATTCTGGGATTGTGCCCCACATCTGGCTCCCTGCTCAGTGGGGACTCTGCTTCTCCCTCCCCATGCTCTTGTGCTCTTGCTTACTCTCTCTCCCCCTTCCTCTTAAATATAACTCTTTTTTAAAAAAGATGATTAAATGTGTTTCTTCTTTCCCTCTTTTAATGTAGTGAATTACAAGGATTGATTTTTCAAATATTAAGCCCACCCTGTATTTCTGGGAATAACTCCATTCAGTTATGATACATTATCCTTTCTATATGTTGCCAGTTTTTATTTGGGAAAATATTACAGATTATCTTTGTGGCATAACATATTAAAGGATGTATTTCTGAGTGGAAGGAAAGATGTTGCACAAATGTGTAGTCATGTTCCAGAACATGTGAAAAATAAATGTACTACTTGAAACATGTAGGTAAATATCAGGAATAATAGTTCAAAGAGCTAAAAGTGAATGGGAAACAGGACTAGTGGGTAAAGTTGTCCCTACTCATCCTTACTTGTTTTTCTAGCATTCATGTTTTTAAATTATATGCACATTACTTTGGTAGAAGTAAAACCTAATTTATATTAATGAAAAAAAGTAAATCCTCCCCATCCAGGGACTACTCACTTGTTCTTTTTTAGTTCTTTTTCTTTTTTAAAGATTTTATTTATTTGACGGAGAGAAACACAGCCAGAGAGGGAACACAAGCAGGGGGAGTGAGAGAGGGAGAAGCAGGCCTCCTGCTGAGCAGGGAGCCCAATATGGGACTCAATCTCGGGTCTCCGGGATCATGACCTGAGCCGAAGGCAGTCATTTAACCAATTGAGCCACCCAGGCACCCGGTTCTTTTTCATTACAACTCTAATTTATGTGGTATTTTTTTTGGTGGGTGCATGGTGTGCCAACAACTAGAAGAGGTTCCCTCTTTTCTCCCCCCAAAACTAACTCCTCCCAGAACAATTTATTGATAGTCCTTAATTTTTTCCATGCTGTGTTAATACTCCCAATGATTTATACCAGGTTGTTTCTATACCATTTGTCCTTGCCCTGGTACCATACTGACTTGAGCTATAGGTAGAATGAATTTACTGTAGTGGAGAATCTCATCCAAACAAAGAAATAAGATATGCAAGGCCCAGAGGTTTATCAAAGCAGGCAGCTGGTAAATGCATAGTTTGGAGGAATGTGAGAGTAGATACTGATGTAGAAATTGTTGGGGCTTTGAACAAATGGTCAGGAGAGAATTCTCGAGACCTCTTTGGTGGTTTTATTAAAGCAGGAGAACAGGACCTGTAGACAGAAAGAGCTGCCCTGGGGTTGTAATGGGTGACTGATTATGTACTTTCAAACTAGCAGGAGGTTAGGGACAGCACAAGCTTCCAACATATTTTGGAAACAAAGTTTCCAGGATCCTGAGGGGTTATTGTTAGGCAAAGATCATTTGTTACTATTTAGAAAAAACTCAGTCATGAGACCCTTCAGAAATATATCAGTGGACCATATGCTCGGGGAATGATTACCAACATACATCTAGGGGGATAGAGATAAAGGAAATTTCGAAAGGAATTTTTGTATGTTAAAGAAGATTAACAGGAGAGTTGGAATCCTCAGGTTAAGACTGCCTCTTGCCCTTAGCAAAGTATTAACAGCAAAGAAGCTGAGTTCCTAGAGGAATGTCACTCTGCCTGTTTAAGGACTTAACAACAGGCTGTAAGTAGTAAGGAAATTTAATTTTTGTTTGTTTTGGTTTCTCTTATCAGATACGGATAGTAAATGTTGAAAGTACAACAGTAAGTGGCAATACTTAAAGTCTTGACAGAAGTCCCTGGGGAGGAATCACTAGCTTCGTAAACTGAGATAGGGTAAGCCCCTGGACTCAGACTTAGATTTCTTTTAATAATTTATTTTATTTTTCAGTGTTCCAAGCTTGTTTATGCACCACACCCAGTGCTCCATTGAATAAGTGCCCTCCTTAATACCCAACACCAGGCTCACCCCAGGCTTCGCTTTTTGTGCCAGCGCAGGCTCAGAAATTGCAGGCGGCCCAGGGGGCGGGGCAAACGTCATTTCCCCAGGCCTCCGCTTCGTCTTCCAGCTCCATGACCGCCCGCACAGAGCCTCCCCAACGGCGCCCCGCAATAGGGGTAGCAGTAGTGGTAACTAGCAGCCGGCATCCTGGTTGTGTCCTCCTAGGCAAGAGGAAAGGGTCAGTTGGAGCCGGCAGTTTTCAACTTCCTGGGGGCCATTTGGAGTTCGGGTGAGCAGCCTCAGGGATCACCCAGGGAAAGCCCAACGTGCCGGGGAAGGTTGAACTCACTCCGTGCGTGCGTCCATGCGTCTTTGCGTGTGCGCTGACGTTGCGTCAACTCGCGCGCTCCTCCGCTGGGTCCGTCGGGCTTTTAAACTTCCGCCCACCCCCGGGGCTGCTGGGAGTGGGCAGTGAGCTGGGCATGGCGGCGGTGGGTGCTGCTTTGGGTGGGAGCAACCCTTTCACAGGCGTTTGACGGCTTAGTCACGGTTGCAGGCTGGTGTGTGTGTGTTGCGGGGGAGGGGGTTCTAGTGCTTGCACTTAGGGGATCTAAAGTGGGTCTTTCTAAACCTCAAGCAGTCCGGTTTTGCAAGTGAAGGCATTTGCACGGTTTGGCTGTGCTTTAAACTTCCATGCATGGAGGAGCTCTTTCCTGCCCGAGCAGAGATTTACTTGCACCCTGATCAAGCAGGTGGGCTAGTTGAACTCTCTGGGCCGCAGTGTCTTCACCTTTACAGTGGAAAGTTGAAACAACGCACTCTTTAATGTCTCTCTCTGCTTTGGCATTCTATGGTTTGGTGATGGATCAGACGAACAAAGGAAGTTGGACAGTTAAAGGTCAGGTCTACCCAGGGTGCAGAAAGCCAGGGATTGTGCTGAAAGGTGGGTTCTGAAGTTAAAGTCAACAGCAGATAAACATCTAAAGCGTTCAGAGCCAGCACTTGTTTTTCCATTAGTGTCAAAATTCCAAACATGCATAAAAGTAGAGAAAATAGTTGGTGAATCCGCATACACCTGTTCCTCAGCTTGTACTTGTTTCATCTTTATTGCTCTTCTTCAACAAACACATCCTCTTGTTTTCTAGACTCTTCCAGAGGAAAACTCAGACATTTATTATACCAGGGAATTCTTTTTTTTTTTTTTTAAGATTTTATTTATTTATTTGACAGAGAGAAACACAGCCAGAGAGGGAACACAAGCAGGGGGAGTGAGAGAGGGAGAAGCAGGCTTCCCGCTGAGCAGGGAGCCTGATGTGGGACTCGATCCTAGATCTCCCTGGTGGTCATGACCTGAGCCGAAGGCAGTCGCTTAACCAACTGAGCCACCCAGGTGCCCCGAAACATGGAATTCTTATCTCATGGCACATGGAATTTTTGAAATGGTCTTCAGGATTTTTTTTTTTTTTAGGGTCTGAGGTTTATTTAACTCTGGTGGGCTCAGAGAAGAGTGTTCTCCAAAGGTCTGAGCCCAGGATTTTAAAAAGCAACAACAGGGACACCTGGGTGGCTCAGTTGTTTAGCGTCTGCCTTCCTCAGGTCATGATCCCAGGGTCCTGGGATTGAGCCCTGTGGGGTTCCTTGCTCAGTGGGAAGCCTGCTCCTCCCTCTCTTCCCCTGCTTGTGTTTCCTCTCTTACTGTGCCTTTCTCTGTCAAATAAATAAGATCTTTAAAAAAAATAAAAAGCAACAATAAATCATTTTTGCATAATTAAGATAAGGCATCAGGTAATAACTAGTAAAATTTCACCCATAGTATGTCGTACTTTGGTCAATTGTTGGTAGGCATTAGGTCACAAACTAAGCACTAGTTAGAATGTATAATTACGGAGCAATGGCTAAAGATAGCTTAATAATAACACAGTAAAATATTGGAAACTTTACTCAGATATCCATTAATAGCCAGAACTGAACTTTAATGAGCTTTTCACTAAGTGCTAGATATTATGCTAAGCTCTTTACATGTATGCTTTCACTTATCCTTATATGACTGGTACACTGGTCTAAGTTTGATGGGAAACAAATAGGAAATGGCCTTATTTTCTCCTTCCATTGTCTTTTTTTTTTTTAAGTTTTTATTTTCTTATTTGACAAAGACACAGCAAGAAACAGAACACAAGCAGGGGAAGTGGGAGAGGGTGAAGCAGGCTTTCCACAGAGCAGGCAGCAGGGCTCCTGATGTGTCCTGAGCTGAAGGCAGACACTTAAGGACTGAGCCATCCAGGCGCCCTTCCTTCCATTGTCTTTAAACATGATTTGTCTTTCCCTTCTCTGCTGCTCCAAGACATTTGCAAATTCTGCAATTTCTATTGTTTTCCTGTCACTTGATTATAAAAATAAATCATACTTTGGTTATTATGATCCACTTCCAAGCATTTGTCTCTCGCCTGTGGTAGAGAAAAGGAGAAAGGAAATGGGCCTCCTCCTCTGCTCACTGTTCCTGGTTTACTTCCTTCTCCAGGATGCTAGGGAGAGGGAGGGGGCCAGACTTTTTTGCGTGACTAGTGCTGCTCTGATCCCCCATGGGTACCCTCTTGATACAGTATTCATGGGGGGCTCTCTTTCTCAGTGTATATTTGTGGGTTGTTTGGAAGTTCTATAAGGATGTCTATACGGCACAGTTTTCTGACATAGGTGACTGATAATCCTTGCTTAGCACACTATCTTGCATTTTTTTTTTATACTGGGGTCCCTAGTAGTCTCTTGTAGCATATGTTGGGCCCAGAGGAAATTCACAATGGAAAATAATGCCTTCACTGTCACCCTTTTCCCATGCTCATTCCTCATGGGCTTCACTAGCCTGTTGCCTGCTTTCCAGATTCTCAAGGTGGGACAAAGCCTCAGCCTCTGTTTTCACATGCATCCCTAAATGCTAGGGGACACATTTTAGACTTATCCAAGAGCTCTTACCTTTCTACCGCTTCTACTCTGATGCACAGCCTATGAGTTTCCACTGCTCCACATGTTTTTAGCAGAGGGGTGACACACCAGTATCTCCTTGGAAGTCACATCCAATCTCTATGACCAGTTTTCTTGGAGCACCTCTCACTTGCCTTTGGGGCAGATTTGTCCTCTCATCAGGCGGAAGGGGGACATTGGTACCATGCTTGAAAATTCATAACTTTCCTCCTTCCCAAAAATCTCCTATCTTTCTTATTAGATAGACTGGGTGGAGTGAAGTCAAAAGACTACTCTGGGTTTTGGAAACCTCTGAGTTTAGATGGCATCTGTTTGCTCTTTTTCCATACTCTTTAGAATTTAGAGGTGCTTAATTACCCTCGATTTTGAGGCTTAAGCAAAAATTCTGAGACTGCAGAAAAAGACATCCTTCACTTCTAGATACATTTACAACAACCTGGTGAGAGAGTAGCATTATGCCTTTATTTGCCTAAGGTAGAAAGTAATGGACTTTGAAATCAAGCCTAGGTCTAGCTGACTCCCAAGCCTGTGCTCTTTTCTTTCTTTTTTAAAGATTTTATTTATTTGTCAGAGAGGAGAGAGCACAAGCAGGGGAGCTGCAGGCAGAGGGAGAAACAAGCTTGTCACTGACCAAGGACCCTGATGATGTGGGACTCTATCCCAGGATCATGGTTCTATGACCTGAGCGTAAGGCAGATGCTTAACTGACTAAGCCACCCAGGGATCCCAGTCTGTGCTCTTAACTGGTATACTCAACTGTCTCCTGATTGCATGTGGCTTCCAAGCAAGTGAACTAGTGCTGAATTGCCTAAATGTTCATTTATTTTTTTTGCTCAATATGAAGTCCTTTTTGTCTTCAGAAAACTTTAGATACCTTATACTTCAGAGGAAGAGAATGTCAAAGGGGGTTGTTGACTGATTAGAGCATGAGCCAATCGCAGTTCTTTTCCCCTGGAATTAGAAATTCCTAGCTAAGAGTTTCATGGCAGAAAAATAAATTACATAAACAGAATTGAATACAGTGGTGTGCTTCTGTTTTCCAGGGAAACATGGGAAGAATGTGCTCAAAGGGAAACCTGGGAAGAAGCAGCTCTTCACCTGAAAAATGTTCGCTTTGCCTCAGTTGTGAATACCTTTGTTGAGAAAGAAAATTACCATTATGTGACCGTACTAATGAAAGGGGAGGTGGATATGACTTATGACCCAGAACCAAAGAACACAGAGCCTGAAAAAAATGAAAGTAAGAGAATTATATATAATCATACATCTTAGAGAAGCATATCTTCTAAGTATTATAATATGTTGCTATGGGAAGAGAATTAGAGTCTCTTCATACAGAAATGTAAATATACTTAAATCCTGAGAATGTAAGGACACAGCAGGAAAGAGAATGGGCTCCCTAGACACACTACTTGATTTTTCCACTTAGAGGTTTGCAACCTTGCACAAGTTATTTAAAGTCTCTGGGCCTCTTTTCTCCTCTGTGATGACAGTAACCACCTCACATGGGTTGTTGTAAGGACAAAATGAATTAATATGCATAAAGAACCAAGGGAACCCTAAGTACTCAGTAAATCTTAGTTTTATTTTTGGTGTTTGATTTTACTTCAAACTGATTTTAAGGAAAACATGTAAGGTGTCTTTCTCAGTGTTCTCACCTGTAGAAAGGTATAAATTTCTTTGGGTAGAGAGGGACTAACCAAACAAGACAGTTCTTCTCCGTGTTGAGTCGAGTGCTTTGAAAGCTGTAACAAGTGATATTATTTACTGTGTGCTAAGCATTGTTTTAAGGACTTTGCTTGTATCAGCTCTCTTCAAATTTCACAAAACTGTGACAAAGAGTAAAATATCAAGCTTATCAAATGTATTATTTGCCATGTGAAACCTGATCCCAGTGACCTTGTGTCCTGAACCTCCCCTATAAACATTTAATTGGTTCTCTAATATGGAAGAATCTTTTCATTCAATAAATAGTTCCCGAGTACTGTGTGCCCATTACCGTTCTAGGCACTAAAGAAGCAGTAGTGGACAGAACAAAGTCCCTGACCTCTCAGACTTGACATTTTACTGGGGAGTCGGGGGGACAGCAACGAATTGGCAGGCATTTTACCATGTAATTATAAGGAATAAGAATAAAAAAACCATGGAAGGATATGGACACGTGGGAGCTGCATCAGGTAGGGTGGTCAGGGGGTCTCTGAGAAGGGGCATATGTGCAGAAGCCTGGAGGAACTGATATTTCCAGAATGAATAAATCATCACTGAAGTATCCTGCAGATTGAATTGATTGAATGAACAGAAGGACATGTTCTCCCCAAAAGCCTGTTGAGTCATATGTGATTTTTTAATATAAAACAGATAATTACTTGAAATCATCTAAAGTGAACTAGCAAAGTCTGAACTGTTTTTACTCATTGTACTCTAACACCAATGTGTGGCTTTTCTCCTCATACCAAATAATTATCCAGACATCAGTTGGTCTTACAATTCATTTGAATTCTTATAGTGTCTGGAATTGGTCTCAGATCCCCAAAGTTAAGGAGCTCAGTCCCACAAGAGTGTGTCCACTTCAAATGCCAGTTTTAAGTCCTGGCCTCCTGTATATATTGTTATCTAAAAACAGAACCCTAACTTGGAAGGATGACCATTTCCTTATTTTTATCTCTGCTACAGGCAAAAAACAAACAAACAAACAAACAAAAACCCTGAGACAAGATGAGACAAAATGATGAGTTTTGCATTCTTAGTGTCCTTGGTAAGAAGCAGACATAGAAAGTATTCATTTGTAGAGAAGGACTGAGGAGAAAACACCAGCGTGACTGAGTGTCCCACCAGCTCTGGCCTGTGGCCAGCTAGCTGCCTGTGTCTCTCAGGCCCCTGGTCCACCTGGTCTCTGCAGGGCTTTGCAGGGATTTACAGGGATTTGTGCAGCTGAGCAGCTGCCCCGCCCCACCCCCACCAGGTACAGATAGTGCTGGCCGCACTATTTTAGTTA
>PITA01028699.1:0-18974 GCA_004023965.1 Spilogale gracilis | reverse complement strand
TGTCTGGTTCAGTCTGGTGGCCTACGCTGACCACCAGAGAATATTATCGGCTGGGGGATAGTTGGACACTTAACTGACTGAACCACCCAGGCATCTTGACTATCACTGATTTTTTAAAATATTTTATTTATTTATTTATTTAAGAGAGAGAGAGAGAGAGAGAGAGAGAGAGAGAGAGAGGCAGAGCAGGGGGGAGAGGGAGAAGCAGGCTCCCCATGGAGCATGCAGCGTGGCTCGTGGCTCGATCCCAGGACCCTGGGATTATGACCTGAGCCAAAGGCAGATGCTTAACTGACTGAGCCACCCAGGTTCCCCTATCAATAATTGTTTTTTTTTTTTTTAAAGATTTTATTTATTTGACAGAGAGAAACACAGTGAGAGAGGGAACACAAGCAGAGGGAGCGAGAGAGGGAGAAGCAGGCTTCCCGCCGAGCAGGGAGCCCAATGTGGGACTCGATCCCGGGTCTCCGGGATCATGACCTGAGCCGAAGGCAGTGGCTCAACCAACTGAGCCACCCAGGCGTCCCCCATCAATAATTGTTAGTTAAGATTTTTATAACCTAAAAAGCTAAGAACCATTGAGCCAAAGCAGTGATGCCCAATAGAACTTTCTGTAATGATGGAAATGTTCTATGTCTATGTCTGCATTGTCTAACACAGCAGCTACTGGCTGACTGTGGCTCTTGAATACTTGAGCCTAGTAAGACTAAGGAACTGAACTTCTTATTTCATTTAATTTTAATTAATGTGGACTTAAATGTAAATAACCCCCATGTGGCTAGTGGCTACTATGCTAGAGAGCACAGACCGAGGAATCACTCAAAGATTTGATCAGTAAGTCAGAGTCCCTATGTTTAGAAGCCTGCAGGTACGGTGCACACATATTAGCCAGAAACCCTCTCTCCCTCTCCCGGGAGTCTACTATCAAAGTCACCTTTATAAATGAGGCCCTTAATGCTAGGTTGTGAGAGACTTAGTGTGGGAAGATGGGAGAGAAAAATATAGCAGTAATAAGATGTGGCTAGGGAAGACGAGTGCTGGCTGATGGGGCACCTGGTGAGTGGTCCCTGCAGAGGGGAGGAGATGGGAAAGGTCTGGGGCTTTGAAGACCCCTGCTGCAGTGTCCACTACTGATTCTAAGACTTCTTGAATCTTCAGAGGAAAAAGTAATTTTTGCCTACATGATGGGAATCCTAGAATAAAGAATATAGAAAAGATCTCAACAATTTCCCAAATTGTTCACATAAAACTTTTTGTCTAAGACAATCAAGCTACTCTTATCTGAAGTAGGGAGAAGTCTTTGGAAGAGGTATGCGGGACTGCCAAGATGCCATTCCCCAAGTGCCCGCCACTGCGTTTGGCCCCTCTACCTGCTCCCCTGTTCCCAGCTGAATATGACTTATCCCTGGAGGCCAGGAAGGCACAAGCTGAGCAGTTGGTCATATGATCCCATCCTCTTAAACTGGAGTACTTGCTTCAGTCAATATCCCCAGCCACAGAGGGCTGCACGAAGATCCTGCCTTGATTGGTTAGACCTCTGCACGATCAGCAAATATCTACCCCAATTTCAAAGCCACTCCTAGGACCTCACTTGTTGGAGCTCTGTTTGAAATTGGGCCCCTCTTCTTCTGGTATTATTTTTCTTTTTCTTTTTTTTTTTAATAAAGATTTTATTTTATTTATTTGACAGAGAGAAACACAGCCAGAGAGGGAACACAAACAGGGGGAGTGAGAGAGGGAGAATCAGGCTTCCCACCAAGCAGGGAGCCCGATGTGGGGCTCGATCCCAGGTCTCCGGGATCATGACCTGAACTGGAGGCAGTTGCTCAACCAACTGAGCCACCCAGGCACCCCAGGTATTATTTTTCAAAACTGACAGAGATAGGGGGGAAAAAAAACAACAACAAAACTTACCCAGGAAGGAAAATTGGATCAGGCATTTAATATTTCATATGAAGTCTGGCAATGATGACTATGTAGTATTATTTAAATAAATCTATTAATCATTAAAAAAATCTTTAGAAGAAAAAGTAAAATGGAATTATTAAGAATAAAGATCTCAATGACATACTTCCCAGGCTGTGGAGTGAGTATTTGCAAAGGAGCAAAGAGCCCACTGTAGAACAGGAAAGAACTCCACAAACCACAGGGGCCCCCAGGAATGAGTGTTCTACTTACCAGCAAAGGTAAAGTTGAACTCGTGACTGTATTTGACCATTGAGCAGTTAGAAACTTGGGCTTTGCATTTGTAGGGGCCCAACTCGTGGGCTTCTGAGATGCTTAGGTTAAAAATCATGGGTTCACCCTTTCCAGCATGGGTTCTCAGGTGTTTCTCACGCCGAAACAAAGAATAGGTGATCGGTAGTGATTTGTTCCGGTGAGAGCAAAGCAGTGAAACATTTTGACCTCTCATGACCACTTTTGTTTCCGAGTCCAAACTTGGAGAAAGGAGTTCTGGAATACAGAGTAGCACAGGAAAAAGTCTTTGTGAAGGTCCCTTATTAACTAAATGGTAATCTGGCCACATTTTGTGCGTCAAGGTGGTAGAGACAATGGTTCCTGGAGAATGGTTTCCTGGAGAACGTTATCCAGGAACCATTGTCTCTACCATCTTGACCAGGCCCACCAGTGTGTGACGAAGCCTCAAGCACTTGCAGAAGCTCCTTCCAGAGGTACATGGGGGGGCCTTGACAGGCTCTCTCATGCTTGCCACCTGTTCTGTCACTGAGAACTTGAAGGGACACTCTGATTTTTTTCTAAATTAAATTCAAGTTAATTGACACACAATGTACTATTAGTTTCAGATGTACAGTTTAGTGAAGTGTGCTCTTAACACTGGCTATGCCGGCTTAGAAATATTAATGGATGGTTTGTATCTCTAAAAGATAAGAAATTTTTTGGTAGACATAACAGTACCATTAGAACACCTAAAAATTAGTAGTGTTTTTATTTTTTTGTTGTTTAAAGATTTTATTTATTTATTTGACAGAGAGAGAGAGATCACAAATAGGCAGAGAGGCAGGCAGAGAAAGGCAGGGAAGCAGGCTCCCCGCTGAGCAGAGAGCCCGATGTGGGACTCGATCCCAGGACCCTGAGATCATGACCTGAGCCAAAGGCAGAGGCTTAATCCTCTGAGCCACCCAGGCGCCCCTAATAACATTTTAATGTCCCACATCGGGCTCAGGGAGCCTACTTCTCCCTCTCCCTCTGCTGCTCCTCCCCCACCACTTGTGCTTTCTCTTTCTCAAATAAATAAATAAAATCTTTAAAAGTAAAATAAAATAAAATGTCATCGAACACCTAATTAGTGTTCAAATTTCCCTAATTGTCTGTTGCTCTTATTGTTGTTTTTGGATCCAAAATGGCCCACTGTAATTAATTGATAAGTTCCTTATGTCTTTTAAATCTATAGACATTTCCATCTGTTTTTTTTTTTCCTCTCCCTGCAATTTTCTTTCTTTTTTAAAGATTTTATTTATTTGACAGAGAGAAACACAGCCAGAAAGGGAACACAAGCAGGGGGAGTGAGAGAGGGAGAAGCAGGCTTCCCGCCGAGCGGGGAGCCCGATGTGGGACTCGATCCCAGGTCTCCGGGATCATGACCCTCCCAGGTCTCCGGGATCATGACCCGAGCCGAAGGCAGTCGCTTAACCAACTGAGCCACCCAGGCGCCCCCTCTCCCTGCAATTTATTTGGTGAAGATAGCAAGCTGTTTGTTCTATAATGTTTTCCATGGTCTGGATTTCGTTGGTCACATTCCCATGGCATCCTTTACCAAGCTGCTCTGTCCTCTGCCCAGAGACTTAATGAAATTCAGATCAGTTTTTATTTAGCAAGAATGCATGGGGGTATATGCATTTCCATTAGAAGGCACATCTCTCTTTTTGTTTCTAAGTAGGCTTTGACAGTAACCACTTGGGAGCATTATTAAATTAGAGCTTGCAGAATGGTGATATACTAATTCTATCCTTCCTTTTTCATTTATTATCTGAAATAATTCTATAAAGAGAAACTTGCCCCTATCAACTCTTTAGTTAAACGGAGATATGGTTTACATAGAAAAGGCAGGATAAATGCTTGTTTCTCTCCCTTTATTGACCAGTTCTGAAAATAATGAGTTGGTTTCCTGGCATCTTGTAACAGTGGAATATTTTTCTTTATTGTTGTTATTTTTTAAGAATCATTATGAACGTATAGTTAAAACATATTTGATGTATTTCAATCTATTGCAATTATTATTTTTATTATCCCATTTTTGGACCATGGGAAGCATCTCTAAACCAGCTCCTGAGTCCTTTTTTTGTTTTGTTTTTGTTTTAAGGTTTTATTTATTTATTTATTTGAGAGAGAGAGCACAGGTGCACAATTTCGCATGAGCAGGGACAGAAGCAGAGGGAAAAGGTTTGTTTGTTTTTAAGTAAGCTCTGTGCTCAATGTGGGGCTCGAACTCACTACCCTGAGATCAAGAGTCATATGCTCTATCAACTGAGCCAGGAGGAACCCTTCCTGAGTCCTTTTGATATACTACCCAGCTGTTTTTGATACCTTGTCTGTTCGTATTTTATTATCTTAAAATGTCAAGGGAAAAAATAACACTCGTCAGAAAATCTAATGTAAAAGAATAAAATTATTAAAGAGGAGAAATATTCGAAAATATTTTTATATCACCTGAGAAGAAAAGTTCTTCCAAATAAGGCACAAAAATTGAAAACCACAAAGAAAAGAACTTAAAACTTTTCTATGGCAAAATTAAGACAAGTGACAATCTAAAAAGAAATACTTATGGGGCGCCTGGGTGGCTCAGTTGGTTAAGCGGCTGCCTTCAGCTCAGGTCATGATCCCGGAGACTCGGGATCGAGTCCCATATGGGGCTCCCTGCTCAGCGGGAAGCCTGCTTCTCCCTCTCTCACTCCCCCTGCTTGGGTTCCCTCTCTGGCTGTGTTTCTCTCTGTCAAATAAATAAAATCTTAAAAAAAAAAAAAAAAAGAAATAACACATAAATGAAAGCAAAGGATTCTTTTTACGCATATAAGTCAATGGCAAATGAATAAGAAAAAGACGAATAGAAGGACTAATAATATGAATTAGGTAATTCCCAGAAGAATGAATGCAGAGGGCCATTAATATGCTAGGGCCAAGGGATGTCTTGGGTGGAGTAGGGGTCTAGTCCCTTTAAAACACGCAGTCAACCTCCCTTCCACTCTTCGGTCTGGACAGCTAACATTTTCTCAGTCTTACATATAAACTCAGCTTCAAGACAAAGCCTCTCCTCTCTTCCCAACCAGATAGCCAACCCTAAATTTCCTCTCCATAGGACTGAGTGTTCATGACCAATAAACATGAAAAAGACACTCAGCCTCCCAAGCAATAAGGCAGCTACAAATTACAACAGCACTGAGACACTGGTTTTTGCTCATTGGATTGGCAATTCACAGATGGATTGTGTCTGCTGTTGGGGGGGGGGCATGGGAAACAGTCACCCGCAAGAGTGGTCACTGTTGGTGACAGGTTCAGGGAGTTGTTGGGAGGGCAACGTAACAATCCAAATGTATATGACCTTTCACCCACCAATTTCCCCTCTAGGGTTTTTATTTATTTATTTTTAAGATTTTATTTATTTATTTTTAGAAGAGAATGAGAGAGAGGGAGAGGTGTGCACGAGGGGGGGAGGGGTGCAGTGGGAGAAGCAGGCTCCCTGCTCACTCCTCCCTTCCCCACACGCCCCCCCACCCCAATACTAAGCAGGGAGTTGCACGTGGGACTCTCTCCCAGGATCCTGGGATCAGGACCCGAGCTGAAGGCAGTTGTCTAACCGAGCCACTGAGGTGCCCCATTTCCTCACATTAAAAAAAAAAAAATTCTATTTATTTATTTGACAGAGAGCACACAAGCAGGGGGAGTGAGAGAGAGGGAGAAGCAGGCTTCTCACCCAGCAGGGATCCCGATGCAGGGACTCTGGGATCCTGACCTGAGCTGAATGCAGACACCTGATGACTGAGCCTCCCAGGCGCCCCTCAGCCTAACATTTATTGATGGTTCACCATATGCCAGGGGCTGAGGGACAGGGCTTGTCTCACTCAGTCCTCCTCATGAGAACCACCCCGCACCAGGTGCTTTTATTACCCCGGAGTCACAGAGGAGAGGGAGTAAGTGTCAGGTCGGGTTGCTTCTGGTGAACAGAAGAACCAGGGTTGGGACCATGACCTTAGAGGATCTAGCTCTATGATAATAAACAGCATCCCAATATGTATGTTTATTTTGTTGCTTAAATTACTTTACAATCATGATGTAAATGATTTTCTACATTAAAACAAAACAGAATCGTCTGAATGGCTCAGTCAGTTAAGCTGCTTACTCTCAATTTGGGGTCAGGTTAGGATCTCAGGGTCCTGGGATGGAGTCTTCTTGAGATTCTCTCTCCCTCTCCTTCTGCGCCTCTCACTGTTCACACACACACACACACACACACACACACACACACACACACTCTCTCTCTCTCTCTAAAATAAATAAATAAAACTTAAAGAAACAGAAAAAGAAAAAAAATTTCATTGTAAAAACAATCTCAATATTTTATCTCTGAGTCTCAGGAAAGAGGCTTCAGGTCCTGGCCTCACATTGCTTCATTTTAAATGGTAAGAGATGGAAAAGACTTGACTCTTTGGTTCATCGTCTAAAGCATAGAAAGCCTTGATCACGAACGGCCGTGTTGAAGGCTCACCATCCCCACCGTGTCGGTGAAAACGGCTTTGGTAAAAGAGAGAAGGAAGTAAATGAAACTTACTGTTTGTTCTTCTCATGTCACAATCCAGGGCAGCTTTTTGAACTGAAAGAGAGAGAAGGAAGGTGAGGAAACTCTTTTTCCACGTCCCATTTTGGCTTGGAGAAGCAAGCTTCAGGATGACAAATGAACCTTACATGGGAGAGAAGCAAAAATGCCCCAAAAGAACAGTTTGTTCAAAGGTCTCCACATTCTCTCAGAAGAAATCGGAGAAGAAGACGAAGGAGGCGTGTTGCCCCCATGGAGACTCTGAGTCATTTAGGGACTTCCTCCTTTTTATCAAATGAAAGAGATTGGAGTTGCTGGGACGAGCTTGAGAGAATATGACTGGGGTTGGTGTGACCAACGTGTGTGCCCCTGATGAGTTCCTGTATGGAGAGAGAGATGGGGTAGGTCTTCCTAACTCTGGCTGCCTGGGAAGCTGGAGAGTGGGAAGAAGGAGGAAAAATATGACTATGATTTTGTCTTTGCAAAAACCCATCCGATCCTTTCTGTCTGGATTCGGCCTTTTAGCAAAAGGAATCTGATGGAAGTTTGATTTAGTCTGGGGAAGCAAAGATAGACTATCTGGCATAAATACACACAAACGAGGCATCAGAAATGCCCGACTTGGGGCGCCTGCGTGGCTCAGTGGTTAAGCCTCTGCCTTCAGCTCAGGTCATGATCCCGGGAGTCCGGGGATTGAGCCCCGCGTCGGGCTGCCTGCTCGGCAGGAAGCCTGCTTCTCCCTCTCTCACTCCCCCTGCTTGTGTTCCTTCTCTGGTTGTGTTTCTCTCTGTCAAATAAATTTAAAAATCTTAAAAAAAAACAAACCCACAAAACTTTATGAAAAGAAAGAAAAAAAGAAAGAAATACCTGACTGTGCTACATCCTGATTCTTAGGCCCCACTCCAGACTTCTTGGGAATAAAACCTGGGGCTCTGAATTATAAGAAGGGCCCCAGTAATCTCAGGGTCTCTGTCTTACAACCCAAAGAGGATTCTGATTCACTTCTATTCGATCTAGAATTCTCCCGGCTCTGTGAACTGGACGCTGGAATGAAACCCCATACCAGCGTCAAGGGTCTGAGTGGGGAGTGGGAAGTGTTGAGCGGCTTCCCAAGTGGAGGGAGCTACAACCCAGCCAGGCCCCTTCCGTAGTGATTTCTGTTGCTATTATCGGGCCTGCCCCATAGGTCGGGCACCTTCTGGTGGACAAGGGCCATCTCTGTGAGGAAGCCAGTTCCCTGCCCAGGTACATGTTCTTCTGGGGCATTGTCCAAACTCCTGTATTCACTTACTCTAGGTGCTCCTTGCTTGGGCTCCCCAGGTCCCATCCGGTGGTGGTCAGTCACTCCAGGTGACTGGAGTCACCGGGCCACCACTGGGGGACTGAGCAAATGCCAGGGTCTGCCACCTGGGCACCACCGTCTGGAAGCAAATCCTTAGTTAACTCTCAGTGTCTGGAAGGCCTTTATTCCCTTCTGACAGTAAAAGTTCCTGTTTCAACACCTACTTTTCTGAAAAACATGACCCTCAGTGACTGACAGTGATCTTCCATTTGGGGATATTGGTGGTCATTTCTCTCACTAAAGAGAAGAGAGAAAGAACCTCACAAGTTTCTTCTCTGGTGGGATGATCCTTCATGTCGGAAGTTTTGCAGGCATTGTTTTTTTGACACTTTCCCCCCCAACATCTCAAGCATCCTTGCCTGGGCAGGGGTGAGGCTAGTTCCTGGGAACTTTCATCCCCAGGAGGAACTGGGAAGGGGGTGATACTTTCAGAAAAGCTGATGTGTCCAGGGCATTTTCCCCATGTGAAACTCAGCTGGGTCAAGAAACTTGCAGACCACAACTCGGATAAAAAGACAGCCGAGGGGGGCGCCTGAGTGGCTCAGTTGGTTAAGCGACTGCCTTCGGCTCAGGTCATGATCCCGGAGACCCGGGATCGAGCCCCACATCGGGCTCCCTGCTCGGCGGGAAGCCTGCTTCTCCCTCTCTCACTCCCCCTGCTTGTGTTCCCTCTCTCGCTGTGTTTCTCTCTGTCAAATAAATAAATAAATCTTTAAAAAAAAAAAAAAAAAAAAAAAAAAGACAGCCGAGGAAACCAGAGGAAGTGCTACATAGAGCTGTTAGCAAATACTGGTTGCTAGGAGTGCTTTAGCGGGGCCCCAGAAAAGGAAAGTAATTTGTCTAGGGTTACAGAATAAATCAAGAGTGAAGTCTCAAATGGAAAAAGAAAAAGTTTAACCATGGTCCTGTCACATTTACCAAAGTAAAGTTAGTATAGTCCTTTCTGTTGTCTAAGAGCTTTACACTGATAATCTCATTTAATCCTTATAAAATCTCTATGAGGTATGCAGAGGTATTAAAAATATTTAACAACCAAAAAACCAAAACAAAATAAAACCACAGGAAAGAAAAAACAAAAGAAAATTAAACAGCAGAGTAATGTAAATATATAACTCAAGGCACAGATCAAAAATTCAAAAATGTATCCCTTCACCACCCCTCTTCTTTTTTTTAAGATTTTATTTATTTATTTGACAGAGAGAGATCACAAATAGGCAGAGAGGCAGGCAGAGAGAGGGGAAGCAGGCTCCCCGCCGAGCAGAGAGCCCGATGTGGGCCTCGATCCCAGGACCCTGAGATCATGACCTGAGCTGAAGGCAGAGGCTCAACCCTCTGAGCCACCCAGGCGCCCCATACCACCCCTCTTTTATCTCTAAGTAAACTAAGCCATGTTCTAAAGCTACTTAACTAGTGATATATGTTTGTATGCAAATTGTTAAATCATTCTCATAATTTCCAAAATTTTGTTAATGTTTTGAAGAGTTGGTGTGGTCTTTTGATACAGAGCTTGCTGGGCTGACTTGATATGAGGAGCTACCTTGAACTTTTCCAGTGGATTCCTTGAAATAGATGGCCTTTGGATAATGTGTAGTCTCAGATAAATAGAGAATTCCTCTTCATACCAAGAATATTGTTCATAGTAGTCATTTCTCTAAAGACATCCAAATGGCCAACAGACACATGAAAAACTACTCAAGATCGCTCAGCATCGGGGAAATACGAATCAAAACCACAATGAGATATCACCTCTCACCAGTCAGAAAGGCTAAAATTAAGAAGTCAGGAAATGAGTGATGTTGGCGGGGATGAAGAAAAAGGGGGGAGCACTCCTACCCTGGTGGGAATGCAAGCTGAAGCTGCCATTCTGAAAAACAGTATGGGGGTTCCTCAAAAAGTGAGGTACCCTACGACCCAGCAACTGCTCTGCTAGGGATTTACCCCAATGATACAAATGTAGTGATCCGAAGGGGTACGTGCACCTGAATGTTTATAGCAGCAACGTCCACAATAGGCAAACTATGGAAAGAGCCCACATGTCCCTCCACAGAATGGATAAAGAAGATGTGGTGTATATATACAATGGACTATTACTCAGCCATCAAAAATGCAATCTTGACATTTGCAATGACATGTATGGAACTAAAGGGTATTATGCTAAGTGAAGTAAGTCAATCAGAGAAAGACAATTATCATACGATTTCACTCATATGTGGCATTTAAGAAACAAATCAGAGGATCATAAGGGAAGAGAGGAAAAAATAAAACAAGACAAAATCTGAAATGGAGACAAACCATGAGGCTCTTAATCATAGGAAACAAACTGAGGGTTTCTGGAGGGGAGGAGGGTGGAGGGATGGAGTGACCAGGTGATGGGCATTAAGGAGGGCACATGATGTAATGAGCACTGGGTGTTATACAAGAAGGATGAATCACTGACCTCTACCTCTGGATCTATTAATACATTATATTTTTACCAATTGAATTTAAATAAAAAATTTTAAAAAGAATATTGTTCACAGTGTTAAATCTTCAAACTGGTGAGAAAATTTAAAAAGATTCCAGCCCTTTATGTTTGTAATTTTTCTAAATCTGGTATCGCTATAAGTAATCTAAAAATATATATGATGGAAACCGTTGGAGCTTTGGGGAAAATGATGGAAATTTTCTTGCCCTCATTTATAAATTTTCCAAAATTAGTTTTCTTATTTCAATAGTTACATTTTACAAGCACGGCCATTGATGTGGGTCACCATGATACACTCCTGGTTTTTTTTTTTAAAGACTTTATTTATTTATTTGACAGAGAGAGAGAGATCACAAGTAGGCAGAGAGGCAGGCAGAGAGAGAGGGGGAAGCAGACTCCTTGCTGAGCAGAGAGCCTGATGTGAGCCTCGATCCCAGGACCCTGAGATCATGACCTGAGCCAAAGGCAGAGGCTTAACCCACTGAGCCACCCAGGCGCCCATACCCCTGTTTTTTACTCTTTTTTTTGAAATGCTATTAATTTTATACCTGAAAATAATTATTTGAAAATAATTATTTGAAAATATATTATTTGATATATTAAATTGTTTTAAAATTCTGATAACATTTTGTGAATATCTTCACTTGCTTTATAGATACAATTTTGATTTGAAAATTTCCAAGGATGCCTGGGTGGCTTAGTTGGTTAAACATCTGCCTTCAGCGCAGGTCATGATCCCAGAGTCCGGGGATCCAGGCTCTCCTTGTGCTCCTTGCTCAACAGGAAGCCTGCTCCTTCCTCCTGCTTTTGCTTTCTCTCTTTCTCTCTATGACAAATAAATAAATAAAATCTTTTTTAAAAAAAGAAAATTTCCAGGTTTTTTTTGTTTTGTTTTTGTTTTTTTTTTTTTGAGAGAGAGAACAAGAACGAGTAGGGATGAGGGGCACAGGGAGAGGGAGAAGCAGACTCCTCATTGAGCGGGGAGCCCAATGCAGGACTTGATCCCAGGACCCTGAGATCATGACCTGAGCTGAAGGCAGACACTTAACCGACTGAGCCACCTGGGTATCCAATTTCCAGAATTTTTATTATTTCAAATATCTATGTGAAACAGATTTAAGGTGTTCTTTTCATTGTTTTGTTCACTGAGATGTAGAATTTATTAGAGCAATGAACTTTGTCTGCATATGATTACCATTTTGATTAAATACATTTAGTATTTTCACCATTTCAGAATATAACTTCTGACCCGTTTATTCACAACTTCTGAGTGCTATTCAAATTTTTTGTAATGATAATCAAATTGTTTTTCATTGCAGAGATAGAAATCACTTACTTTAAAAGAGACAAAGACCAAGAAAGAGACTCTTAACTATAGAGAACAAATTGGTGATCCCCACTGGGGGTTGGGGGAAGACGGTGAATGAGGTGACGGGCATTGAGGGGTGCATTCGTGATGAGTACCAGGTGTTGTGTGGAAGTGATGAATCACTATATCGTACCCCACACTGTATGTTAACTAACTGGAATTTAAATAAAAACTTAAAAAAGTGAAAAGGAAAAAAAAGGGGGGCGCCTGGGTGGCTCAGTTAGTTGAGCGACTGCTTTCGGCTCAGGTCATGATCCTGGAGACCCGGGATCGAGCCTCACATCGGGCTCCCTGCTCAGTGGGAAGCCTGCTTCCCCCTCTTCCATTCTCCCTGCTTGTGTTCCCTCTCTCGCTGTGTTTCTCTCTGTCAAATAAATAAAGTCTTTAAAAAAAATAAAAAGGAAAAAAAAGAAAGCACTTACTTTATTTGGCACCTTTCTTGTACGGTGTAACCAGACATTCTGGGCTATTCTGATTTGGGCCCTAAAGCAGACGTTCTGGGCTACAACGCAGGATTCGTTCCATCTCTTATTTGTTCCTGGAGACTGGATCTGATTGACTAGTGCTCCCCAGACTTCATGTCCACCCAGAACCTTAGAAAATGGGCTTACATGGAAGTGAGGTCCAGATATAAGAAGCTAAGATTTGGTCAGACGGGTATCCTTGCAAGAAGGAGGCCTTGTGCTTCCTCTAGAGGTGGGGTCTGGCAGGGGCTCTGGGCCTGTTGCTGGGTGTCAGGTTCTCCTGTATCCAAGATGGCCTGGGCTCCACTGAGAAGACAGCTCCCTCTCTGGGCCCTCGAGTGATGTCAACTGACTCCCTATCCCCGTTCTGGGAAGGGACATCTGAGGATTCCGGGGGGATAGGGTCAGTACAGAAGGTCAGCTGCCCGCCTTGCCCTTCTCCTCCTGATTCTTCTCGGGCCTTGCTCCATCTGTCCACAGCTGGGAATGAGTGAGCGTTGGCGTTCATGCCTGGCCTGGGCTGGTGACCTCCCACTTGTGGGGTTCACTGCTCAGGAACTGCATCGTGTGGCTGAATGCACCAGGGTCTGTCCTGCCTCTCTGAGTGTCCCGCACATCCAGAGTCTTGCGGGAACCAAGGGGAGGGATCTAGCGTGCTCGCGGTCAAGGCATCAATGGGCCAGCTCCCCATATCTGCTTCATAACCCTGTAGGCTATTCTGTTTCGCAGAGGGAAGAACCACTCAGGAACAGGCAGAGCTGGGTGCTTGGGAGGCTCAGTCGGTTAAGCGTCTGCCTTTGGTTCAGGTCATGATCCCAGGGTCCTTAGAGCGAATCCTGCATCAGGCTCCTTGCTCACTGGGGAGCCTGCTTCTCCCTCTGCCTACCACTCCGCCTGCTTGTGCTCGCTCTCCCCCACTGACAAATAAATAAATAAAATGTAAGGAAAAAAAAAAGAAAAGAAAAAAGAAAAAAAGAACACACAGAGCTAAATCTCCAGATCTGCGTATAGAGGCAGATCTGGGATAAGCAAGATGCCTAGCCCTACCTAGCGATGAGACATGGTTGTGAGAGGACGAAAACAACTCCCTCCCTCCTCTCCTACCTACGATCACTGGGGAACACAGGTCCACTCTCAACAGAAAATTTACTTTAGCATGTGTTAAAAACTTTATAATTCTTGGAAGAAATTTGAGGGGGCTTCTACCACACCAGCTAATGTCAGAATCCCTGCGTCCAGAGGTGTGTCCTATAGATCTGGAATCTTCCCTCGAGATCTCCAAGTGTGCAAAGAGAGGCACGGGCATCCCTGCAGCTTTGCTGGTCATCATGAAAAACTACAAATACTTATGTGCTCATCGATTGGAAACTAGTTTTTAAATTTCAGGTGTTTCTTATAATGGTATTTTTTTACATCTTATTCTTTTATTGGTTTTATTGAGATATACATATCATAAAATTAAAAGTGTTCAGCTAGGTGGTTTTTAGCATAATCACAAAGCTCTACAACCATCACCACAATCTAACTTTAGAACATTTTTATTACCCTGAGAAGAATTCCCATACACAATGAGATTTTTTCGAGAGGAGACATTTCTTTCTTTCTTTTTTCTTTAAAGATTTTATTTATTTGACAGAGAGAAACACAGCCAGAGAGGGAACACAAACAGGGGGAGTGAGAGAGGGAGAAGCAGGCTTCCTGCCGAGCAGGGAGCCCAATGTGGTACTCGATCCCGGGTCTCCGGGATCATGACCTGAGCCGAAGGCAGTCGCTTAACCAACTGAGCCACCCAGGCGCCACGAGAGGAGACATTTCTTAAAAATGAGGTAGTTCAGGGCAGCTGGGAGCTCAGTCTGTTAAGCATCTGCCTTCAGCTCAGGTCATGATCTCAGGGTTCTGGGATCAAGCCCCACATCAGGATCTCCACTCAGCAAGGAATCTGCTTCTCCCTCTCCTTCTATGCTCTCTCTCTCTCTCTCTCTCTCTCTCAAATAAATAAAATCTTAAAAAAATAAAAATAAAAGTAAAAATAATAAAAATGAGGTAGTTCTAGGGGCTTGGGTGCCTCAGTTGGCTGAGTGTCTGATTCTTGATTTCAGCTCAGGTCATGATCCTGGGGTCGAGAGATTGAGCTGGACTCAGGTTCCATCCTGTGCATGGAGTCTGCTTCAGAGATTCTCTCTCCTCCCTCTGTCTCTCCCCCTGCTCTAAATCAATAAATAAACAAATAAATGAATACAATATATTTTTTAAATTCTTTAAATAAGGTAATTCTATATGAGTGGAAATATATTCACAATGGGCAAAAGGTGCAAAAAACATGTTGCAGAAATTTATAAAACTTTTTTTTTAAAAAGATTTTATTTATTTGACAGAGAGAAACATAGCCAGAGAGGGAACACAAGCAAGGGGAGTGAGAGAGGGAGAAGCAGGCTGCCTGCTGAGCAGGGAGCCCAATGTGGGACTCGATCCCTGAACGCGGGGATCATGACCTGAGCCAAAGACAGTCACTTAGCCAACTGAGCCACCCAGGCGCCCCATGTTGCAGAAATTTATAACAAATTATCCTATTTATTTACAATGGTATATATGAGCATACTTTTTTTATACGTTTGTGTTTATGTATTTATTTGATTTATTTGTATATGCATAGAATACTATATCTGGGAATTTTATTTTTTTTTTAAGATTTTATCCATTCATTTGACAGAGAGCACAAACAAGGGAGTGGCAGAGGGAGAGGGAGAGCGGGATCCTTGCTGAGCAGGGAGCCAATGTGGGGCTCAATCCCAGGACCCTGGGATAATGACCTGAGCCAAAGGCAGACACTTAACTGATTGAGCCACCCAGCCATCCCTGGGAGTTTTATTTTAAATACGTTTTTATAGGGCGTCTGGGTGACTCAGTGGGTTAAATCCTCTGCCTTCGTGTCGGATCATGATCTCAAGGTCCTGGGATCGAGGCCCGCATTGGGCTCTCTGTGCGGCGTGGACCCTGCTTCCACCTTTCTCTGCCTGCCTCTCTGCCTACTTGCGATCTCTCTCTCTCTGTCAAATAAATAAACTCTTAAAAGAAATTAAATATGTTTTTATAGGCTATTTTTAAAATATTTATTTAAGTAATCTCTACCCCACGGAGGAGGGCAAGGGCTCAAAATCACCAACCAGAGATCAAGAGCCTCATGCTCCTCCGAGGAGGAGGCAGGCTCCGCCAGCCAGGCGCTTCTATATACTATTTTTATGCTACATATTTTATAGAATGTTTTACATCAGTGATATGGTTTTACTTGAAATAACAACCAAAAGTGAAATAAACAACAGGGGTGTCCAAAACTGATACAGAGATGCTTAAGAGAAGCTGCTGATAAAATTCAAAGTTAAAGAAACGATTTTGTATCTAACCTAATCTTCCACTAGATGGCACCATTGTCAAATTTCTGTAGTTTCAAATGGGCGGGGGAAGGACAGGTGGACCGCATTAACTGTTTCGGCTTCTAAGGACTTGTTTTTTATTACTGCTCGCTTTTCACTTAAGCCATGGGGTGGGGGTCGGGCTGGAGACAAGTTAAATTTCCCTTCAGAAACACCCTACTATTTCAAACTCCTGGAGTAAATGAAATGAATGCTTAGTAAAGGAATTTAGTTATTAGAAAAAAAATACAGCCAAAGGTGTGTGAAGACTGACAATAGGGAAATAGTCACTCTTCCCCCAGTCCTGTAAAAATTCACCACTGATACCGTGATTATCAGAAGTGCAAAATGCTGTTTGCTACTTTGGAATTTTCCTTAATTCTGAGCAGGCTGGGCTTCCTACATTTTCACCATCAACAACCCCTCCAATTATTTTTATTTCTCAAATCTTATTATTGGGATAATTTTACCCAAAACAGCGTTAAGTAAGTAACAAATGATTTTTTTCTATTTTGTATGTATGTGTGTATGGATTTGACTGATTAGAGTTCCTAATGAACAAGGAACAGCCTTGCTAAATCGATGTAACTCCAGCTAAAAGCAGAAGGAATTTGAACTGAGCGGTAAGAACAAAGGTCCTGGGGTCGGCTCCGGATCAACCATGGCACCATGGGTGAGCTCCTGTAGCGGCGCTGCCGTAGTACTGAGCTGCAGCGCATGAAAAATCACTTAGCTCACCCCTCGTAGGGACTAGTTACCATTATCGGTTTCTTCTTCGGCCAGTGCCGCCTCATCCAGGGGCAGGCACTTGGGCTAACAACGAGAATGCCCAGGAGGGCTTCCCTCCCCTACTCAAAAGGGGGATCACCCTATTTATATAGTTGGCGAGTGAAGGAACTGGATGCTTCCGATTGATGGACTCTGCCCCACTGCTGGGGGCAGTTTCTGTGAAATCCTCTGGGACTGAAGTGGTACCACAAAAGTAAAGAGTACAGAGTGGACCGTTGAGCAGTCCTTTCCCTTCTAGAAGAGAGTCAGTTCGGGGATCTCAGATGAGGTGCGTTTAAAGAGCAGATCATCATCATTTTGACAGTGGGTCAGAATTTGGTACTTGGATGGCCCTACGCCAGACTTCCCAGTGGGTGGTTTTGTGTTTACTGTGCAGGATGCCACTCTCCTAATTCTAAAAAGGCAATATTCTATCGCTAATTACAAAATGCAAGCGTATTAACCAACGCCACAGATAGAGGAAAGTTCATTTGATTGGAGGAGGTGAAAAAGTTTCTCTTCTGTAGAAAGGACAGAGCCGGAATTTTTCTCTTTGTTTTTGATGCTGATGCTGATGATGTGTGAGAGTGTGTGTGTGTTGACAGATGGACATGAACTAGGTGTGCAGCTCTTTTTTTTTTTTTTTAATATTTATTTATTTGAGAGAGATAGAAAGGGAGCATGAAGGGGGGAGGGTAAGAGGGGGAAGCAGACTCCCTGCTGAGCAGGGAGCCTGACTTGGGATTCCATGCCAGGACTCCAGGAGCAGAAGGTTGTCACTTAACCAACTGAGCCACCTACGTGGTGCCCTTAGGCGTGCCATTCTTAAGAGGATGCCTCCTTAGGAGCAGGGAAGTGCCGACTCATATTTATAGCCCTCCTGGCCTATAAGAATTAAATTGCTGGGCAGCAATTAGCGGGAGGGGGTGGGGGTGATTTTTAGTGTTGGGAGCATTCAGGAAGCCGAGGACTGCTCCAGACTCCCTGGTTTGCATTGTGGTATTTCCGACCTTGAGGCCTTGCCCTCTGCAAGCCCTGAGCCCTAAGAAAACAAACCTATGGCAACGGTTCAAATTTACCCTGGTGACTTCTATGGCTGCCTGTGTTGCTGATGGTTCTTACAGTTGTACTTTGCCAGGAGCCGGTGTAGAGAGAGAGTGGAGAGGGTGTGCAGAAGGAAATGCCTCGTTTTTCTTTAAGCAATACTGTTATTCTAGGCCCTGTACTAAATTTTCAATGAAGGGTAATTTACATACCATAAAATTCACCCATTAGAAGTGTACACTTTGATGACTTTTAGTTAGGATTGCCAGATAAAATATGGATGCCTTGTTAAATCTGAATTCCAGATAAACAATATATATATATATATTTTTAGTATAAGTGTGCCCCATGCAATATTTGGGGTACATATACACTAAAAAATATTATTTGTTACTTACCTGAAATTCAGATTTAAGGCCTTGGGGCTCTCATCAGAGACCCTCTCCCTTGCCAAAATCAGACTGTTTTTCCCAAGGAAAACTCCAGTTTTTTTGAAATGTCATTTGTCCTAAGCCTCATTGGTCACTCTTCACTGTGCCATGTTCTCTTGCCTCTTACCTTTGCATATGCTATTCCCTCTGCTTAGAATACTGTTCCCTGAATCTTTGGTCACCTGACTCCCCAATAGAGATGCCTGACCCCTCCTTCTCAGTGGTTCAGACACCTTGTTTCCTGGGCTCCCACAGAACTTACTATACCATATCATGGGGGCAACACAGTAGTGGTAAGAAAAGGCTTTTGTAGGCCCAGACTAGCTGTGTGATCTTGGGGGACTTACTTAAGCTCTCTGAGCCTCTACTTCCTCATATCCAAGTTAGGGAGAATAATAGTAAATGCCTTATAGTGTTTGTGATGATTAAATGTTAACACAAAGTGCTTAGAAAATGCTGGCACACAGTTGCTCAGTAAATGTTAGCTGTTAAGAGTTAACTTTTTTTTTTAAAACGATTTTAATTTATTTGACAGAGAGAGACACAGCTAGAGAGGGAACACAAGAAGAGGGAGTGAGAGAGGGAGAAGCAGGCTTCCCATGGAGCAGAGAGCCCGATTTGGGGCTCGATCCCGGGACTCTGGGATCATGACCTGAGCCGAAGGCAGACGCGTAACAACTGAGCCACCCAGGCGCCCCCAGAATCAACTTTCTTAAAGCAGGGCCATCCTTCATGCGTATCCTCAGATCAAGATGCACCAGCCCTGTGTGTCAAATGAGCCCTGAATTCATGGAAGGCGATTTTCCAGCCATAATGTACACACCAGGCATAAAGGTTAGGCACCTCGACATGTAATATTTCGGTCAGGTCACTCCATGACTGGGCGCAGGTGGCCAGGGACCAGCTTTGGGCC